>MU726364.1:24314-56397 GCA_026770625.1 Nicotiana glauca | reverse complement strand
GAGTAAAAATCAACTTACAAGTGATTTGGGATGAAGTTTGCTCTTGAAAAATCGCCTATGGTGTTTGGGTTTTGAAAGAATGGTGAAAAGTGATGAAAATTCGACTAAGTATAAAATTTGCTGGGCTGCGGATATGGGAATTGCGAACATTGGTTCGCATTTGCGAACAATGCTTGCCTGGGAATTGCGACATCTGGAATTGCATTTGCGAACTCAGGTCTGGCTGCCTAGGTTCGCATTTGCGAACGTTCTATCGCATTTGCGATCAAGGCCGGCTCGCTTTTGCGAGCAAGGGAGTCGCATTTGCGACTACAGCCCATTATCCCAGACTTCGCATTTGCGAAGTATTGATCGCAATTGCGATCTTGCCCGGCCTTCCCCTTCCTCGCATTTGCGATGGAAATTCGCATTTGCGAGGCCAACAGACCTGACCTGCAATTATTTTCCTCAAAGTTTAAAATGCAACTCGACACCTATCCAAAACTCACCCGAGCCCTCGGGGCTCCAAACCAAACATACACACAACCTCAAAAACATCCTACGGACTTATCCGGGCGATCAAATCGCTAAAATAACATCATTTACATAGAATCAAGCCTCAAAACACATGATTTTTCTTCTAAACTNGATCAAATCGCCAAAATAACATCATTTACATAGAATCAAGCCTCAAAACACATGATTTTTCTTCTAAACTTCATGAACTTTCAAACTTGGAACTTATAGTCCGAAACACGTCAAACGACGTCTGATTTTGACCAAACTTCACAGAAAGCGCTTAAACAATATATAAGACTTGTACCGGGCGTCGGAACCAAAATACGAGCCCGATACCCTAGTCTTTTAATTAATTTTCATTTACTTTTTCCTTAATAATTTCAGAAAAATAATTTAATAGAAAAATTCTTTTACTCGGGTTCTAGACCTCGAATTTCGACTCCGGTCACATGCCCGAGTCTCATATTTTTCTGACCCTCCGGGACCGTCAAATCACGGGTCCGGGTCCGTTTACCAAAAATATTGACCGAAGTCAAATTTAATCATATTAATATCAAAATTCTTCAATTTTTTCACATATTTCAACATAAAAGCTTTTCAGCTATGCACCCGGACTGCGCACGCAAATCAAAATAAGTAAAAATGAGGTTTTCAAGGCCTCGGAAGCATGGAACGAATGAGGAAACAGGTGATGAACCTTTGGGTCGTCACATCATCATATCCTTTACTACCCGATTACCCTCCCCTTAATTATTACCTAAGCATTCTTACAACATCGAATACGTAATCTATACGTGCACTACCCGTCCCTTAGGTGTTTAAGCAGGTGGTTCTAGACTCACCTATGGTGCTTAAAAGGAGAAAACTAAGCAACAAACAAAACAAGTAGGACTGTCACATAAAAGATCATTTAAGGGGGCCGACATTTACCTCCACAAATTGACAAATAAATGCACGCTATTCAAACAAGTAGTTTTAAAAAGATTAGGGTCCTATAGGCAGGATATCTAAATGAGCACAGAATATGCAACAATTTTATTAAGGTGAGGCAGTGAATATTTATCAATTTGCCTATTGATTTTTATCACTTACTGAAGCTGGGCCCGTTTATAAGTAGTCAAACAAACATAGTTTTAATTGTCCTACAGGCTTGTCTAGGTGATAACCGGGCAGAATCCTATAGATATGGTATCTAAACGTTAATCAACACACAATTATAAACTAGTGATTTATTTAAACATGCGGTTTTGTCTTTTAGACCCTATAGGCATGCTTTCTAAGTGCTGAAACTGATTACAAGCGTTATTTTACGGTATAGAAACTGATTTTATACACCTTCCCTATAGGCATGATATCTAAGTTGCCAAAACTGATTTTAAATATGATTTCTTATGGAAATGATATCTAAGTATTCATGCTGATTTCAAACATGATTTCCAATGGAAATGATATCTAAGTGACCAGAATGTTATACGAGTTGATAATTTCCAAAAATATCCTATAGGCATGGTTTCTAATGCACATTGAAACTTGAGAATATGCATGAACATGAATTTTGATACAGAATTGATAAACGTCCTATAGCAGGATGTCTAGGATGTAAAGTGGAAATTCAGGACAAATATGAAGATAAGGCCTATAGGCATGGTTTCTAATGCATATAAATAATCACAACAATCCTATAGGCATGATTTCTACCCGATCCCAACAAAGATGTATTACAAGAATTATTATTACAGACCAAAACAAATGAATCACATAACGAAAATTACTATACTATAGGGAGCCTTGACAAGCCCAAAAGTAAACCTGGAAGCCAGGCCTTCAATCAAATCTGGAGTCCAACAGGCAGTCCATAATACACCAAATGGGCTTCTGGTGTGTCAAAGTTCGCAAGGTCCTCAGGGACCCCGGGCAATGCTCATACCAGAACCTTTTCAAAGAAGTAATTTTTGGAGACAAGTTTGGAAAGGCCAGCCAAGTGTGTCAGAGTTCGGAGGAGTTCTATGGACTCCTATGCAGTGCTCATACTGGAGGGCCAGGACCCTAGATGTCTAAGAGTAGGAGTTGAAAATAGTATATGAAAGTAGGAGATAGTTTTAGGAAAAAATAGTTGGATTTTAAATGTGAGTAGAAATAGGTTACAAGATTAAAACTACAAACAAGACCATATTCAGCAGATTGAGTTCAAACATGTATTCCAGCAGTCAAACGGCAGACAGAACAGAGTCAAAATATATTCAAACAAGGTTCCACATTTCTTGGGATTGACTTAGTTCATTAGTTATCACTAGGTGAGCATATAGACATGTATTAAACAGGGAATAGCATGATGGGATCAGAGTCCTAATCAATTACACATAAAAGACAGCAGGGGTTGAGAGCATAGAAATTATTAATCAGGAACTTGTTAAGGTAAACACATAAAACAGGACAGGAAGGAAAGCATGCTAGTTGAGAAACTAAGTAGACAAGTATCCTGGATCAAACAGGAACATTCTAAAGTGTATGAACCATATTGACATATTGGATAAGACAGATGTCATGACCCTAAACCTGATCCGGTCGTGATGGCGCCTCTCGTGAAGACAAGGCCAGCCAATTAAACACAATTTACCTTTTAAACAATTAAGCAGTAATAAACAAACTAAGCTTGATTAAGTAAGCCAAAGTCTAAGCAAAAGATAGTATAATATGCGGAATACAGCCCACACACAGCCCGATACCGGGGTGTCACAAGTCGCGAGCACTAACAACACAGAATACTCCAAAGCAACTACAGAGTTCAGTACGAATCTAAAGACAGGAAGAAATAAGATAGGGAGGAGCTCTGGGCTGCAAACATCAACAGCTACCTAAAGACTCCTCGAATCCTCCTGAAGTTGGAAATGATCAGCACTCGGGAGCGGAACCAGCTACGCCTGAATCTGCACACACGGTGCAGGGAGTAAAGTGAGTACTCCAACTCAGTAAGTAATAAATGTAAATAACGACTGAAAGCAAGAAAATATGAAACACACAAAGCATTCTATAATAAAGCAGTAGAACCATTTTAAAAAACAGTAAACCAAAGAAAAGATAAGTGAAATCCTTTTTCAACAAGTAAGCAAGTAATTGAGAGGCAATTAAGGAAAAATAAACACATAAAAGTTCTCCCCTCGGGCACAGTATCAACAAATCCGCCCCTCGGGCTCAATCTCACATCACAATGGGTACCCACGCTCATTGGGGGTGTGCAGACTCTTGGAAGGGCCCCTTACGGCCCAAGTGCAATATCAAGCCATCTCGTGGTGTCATCACTAGGCTCTCAGCCTCATATCAATCAAGCCACCTCATGGCATACATATCTCAGGCCCTCGGCCTCAAATCAATACCAGTGTTTCCTCACAACATAGGCCATCGGCCTTACTCAGTCAAAAATCCTCACAAGCCACTCGGGTAATAGTAAAACAATGTTTCTCATCCCAAACATCATTTAAGTATTAAAACTGAGTAAACATAGCTGAGTATGAAAACAATGGAAAATAGCATGACTGAGTTCAAGTATAAAGTCAAAACAGTGAGAAAATATCAATAAAAATCCCTGAAGGGTTCAAATAGTTGGCACGAAGCCCAAATATGGCATTCAGCCCAAATAATGATGATAGCAAATAGATTTTAGTCAAATATGCGATAAAATCATCAAGCGGGATGGACCAAGTCATAATCCCCAACAATGCACGACCCCACACTCGTCATCAAGCGTGTGACTCACCTCAATATAGTACTACGATGTACAATCCGGGGTTTCAAACCCTCAAAACATCATTTACAATCATTACTCACCTCGAAACGGTCAAATCTCTAGCTCGCGACGCCTTTGCCCCTCGAATCAGTCTCCACTCACATCGAATCTATCCAAAATCAGAATGAGGACGTCAAAATAGGCTAAGGGAATGAATCCCAAGCGAAAACAATCAATAAATAACACAAATCCCGAAATTACCAAAACTCGACCCCCGGGCCCACGTCTCGGAATTTGATAATTTTTACACCAATAGATTCCTTATCTAACCCTCGAGTTCATACATATCAAAAGTTCAGAAATCCGATCTCAAATGGTCATTCAAATCCCCAAGAAAAGTTCTCCAATACTAAACCCTAGTTTCCCCAATTTTCACCCTTAATTTCCAAAATTTCTAGCTCTAATCCATGAAATAATGGCATAGGAATGAGTTTTAAGTCCAATTTCCTTACCTCAATGAAGTTCCCTTGAAATCTCTCTTTCAAATCGTCCAAAAAGCTCCAAAGCCGAGATAAAAATGGTGAAATAACTCAAAATTCGCGAAGGACACAATTTATACCTTCTGCCCAGACATTTTCGCATCTGCGGCACAATACTCGCTTCTGCGGTACTGCATTTGTGGTCATTCATCCGCTTCTCCGGAAATCACTTACCAGTCGCAAATGCATCTGCGATCGGCCTTCCGTATTTGCGACTCCGCGGATGCGGCTACCCTAACCGCTTCTACGGTTGCTGCTCATCAGGCCCTCTTTCACTTCTACGACCAAATCTCCTCTTATGCGGCGCCGCACCTGCGGTCCCCAATCCGCAGGTGCGAAAATACCAGAAGCAGCAAATTCAGCAGCTGCAACAAAATCCAAACTTCTCTGTTAACCATCCGAAATCACCCCGAGGCCCCCGGGACCTCAACCAAACGCACAACCATATCCTAATACCTTATTCAAACTTGTTCCAATCATCAAAATACCTCAAACCATATCAAATCACCCAAAACATATCGGATTCAAGCCAAACTTTCTAAAATCTTCCGAATTTTGCTTTTGATAAAAAACCCAACCAAACCACGTCCGAATAATCCTGAAATTTTGCACACACATCCCAAATGACACAACAAAACTACTGCAACTCTCAGAATTCCATTCCGACTCCTATAACAAAATCTCGCCTACCAACCGGAAATCGCCAAAATATCAACTTCGCCAATTCAATCCTAAATCTACTCCGAACCTCCAAAACCCATTCCGATCACATTCCTAAGTCCCAAATCAGCTCTGAAGCTAACCGAACCATCGAAACTCACATCCGAGCCCTCTAACACATAAGTCAACATCCGGTTGACTTTTCCAACTTAAGCTTCCTCAAAAGAGACTAAGTGTCTCAAACCTTACCAAAATCATTCCGGATTCGATCCGACCAACTCGATACCACAAAACAAAGATAAAAAAAGCATAAAGAAGCAGAAATGGGGGAAACAGAGCAGTAACTCATAAGACAACTGGCCGGGTCGTCACATCCTCCCCATCTTAAACAAACGTTGATCCTCGAACGAGTCAAGAAATGTACCTGAAGCCTCAAACAGGTGAGGATATCTACTTTGCATCTCCCGCTCGGTCTCCCAGGTAGCCTCCTCCACGGGCCGACCTCTCCACTGCACCTTCGCTGAAGCTATATCTTTTAACCTCAACTTCCGAACTTGACAACCCAAAATAGCTACTAGCTCCACATTATAGGTCAAATCATCATCCAACTGAACCGTGTTGAAATCCAGAGCATGAGACGAATCCCTAATATACTTTCGGAGCGTAGAAACATGGAATACCGGATGCACACTCGACACGCTGGGTGGCAAAGCAAGCTCATAAGCCACCTCCCCAATCCTCCAAAGTACCTCAAAAGGCCCAATGAACCGCGAACTCAACTTCTCTTTCTTCCCAAATATCATAACACCCTTCATGGGCGAAACCTTCAACAAAACCTTCTCACCAACCATGTAGGACACATCTCAAACCTTCCTGTCAGCATAACTCTTTTGCCTCGACTGCGCTATACGGAGCCTCTCCTGAATCACCTTCACCTTCTCCAAAGCATCCTGTACCAAATCTGTCCCCAATAGCCTAGACTTACTGGGCTCGAACCAACCAACTGGAGATCTACACCCCTCCCATACAAAGCCTCATATGGAGCCACCTGAATACTCGACTGGTAGCTGTTGTTATAAGCAAACTCTACAAGCCGTAGAAACTGATCCCATGACCCTCCGAAATCAATGACACAAGCACGTAACATGCACTCCAATATCTGAAAAGTATGCTCGGACTGCTCGTCCGTTTGAGGATGAAAAGTTGTGCTCAACTCAACCTGAGTACCCAACTCTCGCTGCATAGACCTCCAAAACTGCGATGTAAACTGAGTACTCCTATCTGAAATGATGGAAACTGGGACACCATACAAACAAACAATCTCCCGTATATAGATCTCTGCCAACCGCTCTAAAGAATAGGTAGTTCACACAGGAATAAAGTGCGCGGACTTGGTCAGCCGATCCACAATCACCCAAATGGCATCGAACTTTGTCAAAGTTCGTGGAAGTCCAACAACAAGGTCCATACTGATTCTTTCCCACTTCCACTCTGGAATATCCACCCGCTGGAGCAAGACACCCAGTCTCTGATGCTCATATTTCACATGTTGACAATTAAGACACCGAGCTACAAATCCCATAATATCTTTCTTTATTCTTCTCCACCAGTAGTGTTGCCTCAAATACTGATACATCTTCGCGGCACCCGGATGAATGGAATACCATGAGCAATGGGCCTCCTCCAGAATCAACTCCCGAAGCCCATCCACATTGGGCACACAAATATGGCCTTGCATCCTCATCACCCCATCATTACCAATGGTCACATCTCTGGCATCATCATGCTGAACTATATCCCTAAGGACAAGCAAATGTGGATCATCATACTGGAGCTCTCTGATGCGATCATATAAAGAAGACCGAGAAACCACACAAGCCAATATCGACTGGGCTCCAAAATATCCAACCTCACGAATCGATTGGCCAAGGCCTGAACATCAATTGTAAGAGGTTTCTTCCCAACTGGAATATATGACAAACTCCCCATACTCACTACCTTTCAGCTCAAAGCATCGGCCAGCACATTGGCCTTTCCCGGATGGTACAATATAGTGATATCATAATCCTTAAGCAACTCCAACCATATCTGCTGCCTCAAATTAAGATCCTTTTGCTTGAACAAATGCTGAATACTATGATGATTAGTGAACACCTCACAAGATACACCATATAAGTAATGCCTCTAAATTTTCAACGCGTGAACTGTGGCAGCCAACTCCAAATCATGAATGGGGTAGTTCTTCTCATGGGGCTTTAACTGTCGAGAAGCATAAGCAATAACGCTACCCTCCTGCATCAACACACAACCAATCCCAACTCTCAAAGCATCACAATACACGGTATATGAACCTAAAGCTGATGGCAAAACTAACACTGAAGCTGTGTCAAGGCTGTCTTGAGCTTCTGAAAGCTCTCCTCACACTCGTCCAACCATACAAATAAAGCACCCTTTTGAGCCAACTTGTTCAAGGGCGATGTGATATATGAGAATCCCTAAACAAACCGGCGATAATAGCCTGCCAAACCAAGAAAGTTGCGAATCTCAATAGCTGAAGACGGTCTAGGCTAACTCTGAACCACCTCTATCTTCTTTGGATCAGCCTGAATACCTTCACTGGACACCACGTGTCCCAAGAATGCCACTGAACCGAGCCAAAACTCACACTTGGAGAACTTTGCATAAAGCTTCTGCTCCCTTAATCTCGCAACACAACCCTCAAATGCTCCGTGTGCTCCTCCTAACTACGCGGATATACCAGAATATCATCGATGAAGACTATGACAAACGAGTCAATATAAGGTCGAAACACGATGTTCATCAAATACAGGAACGCTGCTGGGGTATTGGTTAGCCCAAAAGACATAACCAGGAACTCATAATGACAATATCTGGTCCTGAAGGTCGTCTTAAGAATATCCGAATCTCTGATCTTCAAATGGTGATAACCTGAATGGAGATCAATCTTGGAGAACACTCTCGCTCCCTGAAGTTGGTCGAATAAATCATCAATGCGAGGTAAAGGATACTTGTTCTTAATTGTTACCTTGTTCAATTGCCTATAATCAATGCACATTCTCATAGTGCCATCCTTCTTCTTCACAAACAGAACCGGCGCGCCCCAAGGCGATACACTAGGTCGAATGAACTCCTTATCAAGGAGTTCCTGAAGCTGTTCCTTTAATTCCTTCAACCCCGCTAGTGCCATACGATACGGCAGAATAGAAATGGGCTGAGTGCCCGGCACCAGGTCAATACCAAAATCAATATCCCTGTCTGGTGGCATGCCCGACAGGTCTGTAGGAAAAACATAAGGAAATTCCCTCACAACTGGAACAGAATCAATACTGGGAGTCTCAGCTCCGACATCCCTCACAAAGGCTAGATACGAAAGAAAATCCTTCCCAACCATATGCTGGGCCTTCAAGAAAGAGATCACTCTACTAGGAACATAATCAGTTACACCTCGCCATTCGATCCGTGGCACACCTGGTATAGCCAATGTAACTGTCTTAGCCTGACAGTCTAGAATTGCACGACACAGAGATAACCAATCCAAATGCGCGACCCTATCAAAACATTGGTCCACATGGAACACTTAAGTCACTCTGCTCGAAATAGACGTCCACGCGCAATTGATGTCTAGAACTAAAGCAAATCGTCATAACCACGGTGAAGCAAATACATAACACTACACAACCCAAAAGGACATAACTGATATGCCATCTGCCGAGTAATATCCAATACTCTTCCCGCTCGACTTCCACTATGAAACCTCAATAGAACCGCACCATAGGTGCCTGTAATCAATAAATCATAACACCTCGCAACACAGAAGGGCAACTGATAGATCTCCCCAGCTTACTAATAAGCTCAATAACAATCGAATCAACACATCCCTCAACAATACAATTCGGAGCCAACCAAGCCAACTCAAGTTAGAACACGCATCCACATTGGCCTGCCAACGAACTCCTTATCAAGGAAATCCTGAACCTGCTCTTTCAACTCCTTTAACTCTACCGGTTCCATACGATACAGTGTTTGGCATCGAATCAATACCGAAATCAACAATCTTGCCCGGTAACATGCCCGGCCACAAGAAGCACATCCGAAAAGTCCCTCACCATCGAAACTGAATAAATAGTTGGAGTCTCTACACTGACATCCATCACAAAAGCCCAACTAAGAAAGATAATCCTTCTCAGCCATCCACTGGGTCTTCAAAATATAAAACCACCCCACTAAGAACATAATCCATCGAACCTTGCCACTCAATCCATGGCATTCCCGGCATAGCCAACATCGCCGCCTTAGCGCAATAGCTTAAAATGACACAACATTGCGACAACCAGTTTATGCCCAATATCACATCCAAAATCTAACCAAGTAGCAAAAGATCCTCTCGAGTCTCCAAACCCCAATAGTCACTAAATAGTGTGGATACACACGACCTACAACCACAACATAACCTGTTTATGAGGATTTCCCATCTCCAAATCCATATAGAACACATATCATCATATCCGATCCCCATTCTATTGTCCGAATACATATCACACCTCTAATACCCAATCATTCCATGAGAGATACTCTAAAATTCTTCTGTGCCACCAAACAAACTCGAATATCAGCAACCCACCTAACAAGAGAGTGTTGTAATACTACCGAAGTGCTATCAACTTGATCATATTGCCTTTTTCTGAAACGTATAGCCTCATCAAATCACCCTTATTACCAATACCATTTCCTTAATCATCTGAAGATCATTTCCCTAATCATCTGAAGCTCATTTCACTAATTATCTGAAACTGTCCGCTGCCTAAGAGTTTTGTGACCTTCCTTTCAGAACTGAACCGTAACCTTGCACACGCAATCTCAATCCTCCACAATATACCGCACATACCATACCATCCTAGGATAAAATGGGAACTTCATATCCCTTCCGAGCCACAAGCAACTATGTACTCAACTAACCAAGAACTTTCCATTGATCCCATTCAGAAGAAAATCACTGCACATTCCATGCTTCTTACTCTCACAGAAACTACGCATCTCTAACTGCAGTAGAAATCATCCAGAACTCTCCGTCTCCCTTTTGCACAAAACCAAACCTGACATGACTGGATCCTTCTAACTCAACCAAGCTACGTAGGCCACTAAAACCTAAGAACATTGCCATGAAACACATGTAGAATCTCATTACCTAGTAAACATCCAAAGAACTAATCATATCCCTACTATACTGATTCGACCTACTACCAATTGATTCCATCTATCTGAGTTCCTCTGATCTCACCTTCAACTCGATACTCCTTCTTGCTATAGCATCACAATTCCTCAACCCAGACTCACCACACGAGACCCAAGCATAATACTACACAGTCTAAGGCTCACAACCCGTTGGATACTCTCTTAAATATTTCCAACAGCACCACGTTCAAAATACATACCCCGAAGAGACTTCTTGCAAATCTGGAACCATTACCTTCCTAATACTGATATATAGAATCCCATAATTGATATATTAATGACACAAGTCTTGGCACCCTCTAATGCGAACCTCAGTTTCTAGCCAAATTATACACTTGAAAAGCTCCAATTATTACATGTAAAACCTTGAATACATTAGAACCATTCCCTAGAGTAATCCACTCTACTCAAACTACAATTAGCCTGGTTAAATGAATCGAACAACCCGTGCCTTATTAGGACTCCGACACCGCAGAATGTAACCTCAACCCAATAAAACCAAGCAACTTCCTGCTCTATGCACCATTCCTTACCAACAATAACTCAAGTCATTCCTCGATTCTCACACACCCATAAAGCATAACATAACCTTTATTGAAATTTTCTTTACTCGAGCCATAACTGATTCACAAATATGCCTCGAACTGGAACCATCATAGCACATAACCGTGCAATCAACTATTCAATAGCAGACTCCCCCACTCGACTCGAAATCGTAGATCAAAATGCATCATAACTCATAATGAATATACTCTATTACATTGAAATTTTCTTTACTCGAGCCATAACTGATTCACAAATATGCCTCGAACTGGAACCATCATAGCACATAACCGTGCAATCAACTATTCAATAGCAGACTCCCCCACTCGACTCGAAATCGTAGATCAAAATGCATCATAACTCATAATGAATATACTCTATTACAGCCATAATTTTGTAGTGAGGTTAAACTCAATCCTTCATAAGCTCGTGAAACAAACACCATTTGGTACTTTAAATCTTCTACAAATCTCATATTTACTCTCGCAGTAGTCAAGACTACTCTCTTGAGCAACTCAAATTCACATTGTAAAACATATATTTCCCTGGCAACAGAGATCCTCCAATAAATGACATAAGGGATTATGCAAACTTCAGAACAATCCGTAGGAGATAACCCACCTGTTTCGCCTCAAACTAACATTTCCGTACCTTCCACCATCATACACATTACGCAATCACTTAGTCTTCCTGAGTCTGAACTCATATCGCAATATGAAATTTACTTCACTCCCAACTAGGAAACATGAAAAGATTCTTCACGCACCCATAACACAACAACACCACCACCACCACCAACAACAACCCATTATAATCCCACTTAGTAGGGTCTGGGGAGGGTAGTGTGTACGCAGACCTTACCCCTACCCTGGGGTAGAGAGGCAACAATTCGGCCTCAAATCGGGGCTATAACTCAAATTAAGATGGAAATCAAGCACCTAATAATTCTTCTATCCTCCTGCACGTCCCTTCTTCGCAATCACATCACTCTCATCATGTACTATCCAGTCATTATTTCCCTTAATAAGGACACAACAACACATATAGATCCAGAAACACATGCTCACGCAATCAACAGCTCAGGGCTCGAGCTATAGGTAACAATCCGGCCTCAAATCTTTCTAGACTGGCCCAACATCAATACACAGAGATCACATCTCACCCCTCAATCAGGGAATCACAAGCCATCGATATACATCTGATACTGAGCGCTCGTTCGCGCATACGAATGCGTGGAAGGAATTCAAAGAGTTATATTTAAAGCTGAATCAAGGGTGCACGATAAGAATTTCAAGAATATGGAGTTTTCCTAAAGGTTCTGCAGCCTCTCGAGGATAAATACAGACATCTTTGTACGATCCGCGTGACTCTACTAAACCTGCTCATGACTCGTGAGACCTATATAACCTAGCCTCTGATACCAACTTGTCACGACCCAAAACCTGGACCCAGTCGTGATGGCACCTCTTGTGAAGATAAGGCCACCCGACACATTCCCATTCCAATCTTAACCAGTTACATAATAAGTATTAAGTCGTAAACATGATAAAGGCTAAAAAAATAAGCAGTTAACAGTATAATTTGCAGAAAAACAAACCCAACATAGCCCGATATCGGGGTGTCACTAGTCATGAGCATCTACTAAGGTCCGAATACAACAAGAGTCTAAAATGTACTAGATACAGTCTAATGAAATCGAGAGGGATAAAAGCAGTGCTGTGAACGTCGGGCAGCTGCCTTGCTAAACTCCGATGACTCTACCTCTAAGCAACCAATACCCGCTACCAGGTTCAGAAGTACCTAAATCTGCACACAAGGTGCAGGGAGTAAAGTGAGTACTTCCAACTCAGTGAGTAGTAAAAATAAATGAAGACTGAGTAATATAAAACCACATAAGACACAACATTAAGCTAAAGAGGCATAGAAAAATCATAAGTATAATTAAGAAGTGAAATTTAATAAACCTCTCTTAAATAGCTAAATAATATCCAAGAACACAACTAATAAGTAAACACATAATAACTACCCCTCGGGCATCAGTAACAATAGAATCAGCCCCTCGGGCAATGTCACAGAACCATACCAGTCCCTCGGGCTATATCTCATATCACAATGGGTACCCGCTCTCACTGGGGGGTGTACAAACTCCAGGAGGGGCCCCTTACGGCCCATGTGCAATATCAAGCCATCTCATATCATCATAAACAGGCTCTCGACCTCATATCAAATCTCAAGCCACCTCGTGGCATACAAATATCAAGCCCTCGGCCTCATATCATAATTAGTGTATCACTACTGCGGCGTGCAGCCCGACCCAAAAATATCCTCACAATACAGGCCCTCGGCCTTACTCAGTCAGAGTCTCACAAGCCCCTCGGGCCACCGTAAAATATGAAGCTCAGCTTAAATATCTTTGAAAATATTATTTAATGTATTTAAAACAGAATAACATAGCTGAGTTCTTAAAATAGTGAAAATATAGCATGACTGAACACCAGTATGAAATAAAATAATGAGGGGGTTCAAATAATTGACACGAAGCCCACATATGGCATTTATCCCAAAATATAATAATATTAAACAATTAACTATCAAATACGTAGTGAAATAGTCATCCAGGATGGACTAAGTCACAATTCCCAATGGTGTACGACCCCACGCTTGTCATCTAGAGTGTGTCTCACCTCAACATAGCCAAACGCTGTGAAATTCCGGGATTTCATATCCTTAGGACAACATTTAAAATCATTACTCACCTTGGACTAGCCCGAAAAGCTACTCTACAACACGCTTGCCTCTCAAATCAACTTTCCACTGCTCCAAATCTACCACGTTCAGATTTTTATCATCAAATTATGCTAAACGAATGAATTCCAATTGAAAAATATCGATTTTAAGCACAAACCCGAAATCAGTCAAAATTCGTTCCCCGAGCTCGCATCCCAGAACTGGATAAACTTTATACCAAACTGTTCTTCATCATCTCCCGAGTCCGTGCATATAAAGAACTCGAAAATCGGAGTTCGTTTGACCCATCAAATAATCCCTAGAAGGTCTCTTAATCTCAAGCCTTAACTCCACCTTTTTCTACTGATTTTCATGAATTAAGCACTGATATGTTGTTCTTTAATCACAAATAATCGAGTTTTAGGGTCCAAAATCCTTACCTCAATGAAGAACAATGATTTCCTCTCTTCAAGATCGCCTCAAGGCTCTTTTCCCTTTCAAAAATGGTGAAAAAGGGTTCCAAGTCGCGGAATAGCCTTTTTAAAACATTTTGCCCAGCTATTAAATTTCCTTCATCACGAACGCGGTCAAAGCCTCGCGTTCGCGAAGCACAAAAATAACTTTGACCAAAATCCTCTTACGCGAACGCGACCTGACCGTCACAAATGTGATGCTCTACCTAGATGAACCTTCGCGAACGCGTTACATCTATCGCGAACGCGATGGGTTAATTTAACTGAAGCCCCGCCTCTAAATTCCTTCTATGCTAACACGACTACACGCCCGCGAACGTGATGCACAATATCGCAGCCCTTCGCGAATGCATCACCTGCCTCGCAAATGCGAAGGCTGAATTTCCACCTCCCTCAGCTGACTCTTCGCGAACGCGAGGGTTCTCTCGCGAACGCGAAGAGTAAATACCTGCAACTGCTGAACTTGCAATTTCTGCAATTTTCTTAACTTCAAGATGATCCGATTGACCACCCGAAACTCACTCGTGGCCCCCGAGACCTCAACCAAAGGCACCAACATATCCTAAAACCTTATTCAAACTTTTACCAATCTTCAAAACACGTCAAACAACATCAAATCACCCAGATCACTTCGGATTCAAGCTTAAGTTTCTAAAATCTTCCAAATTCTGCCTTTGATCAAAAACCCAACCAAACCACGTCCAAATGACCTAAAATTTTGCACGCACATCCTAAATGACATAACGAAGCTACTTCAACTTCCGAAATTCCATTCCGACCCCTATATCAAAATCTCACCTATCAACCGGAAAATGCCAAAAAGTCAATTCCGCCAATTCAAGCCTAAATCTACTCCGGATCTCCAAAACATATTCCGATCACGCTCCTAAGTCCCAAATCAACTAACAGAGCTAACCAAATCATAAAAATTCCAATCCGAGATCATATATTAACAAGTCAAATCTTGGTCAAACCTTTCAAATTTTATGCTTCAAACTGAGAACTGTTCTTCCAAATTCATTCTGATCATCCTGAAAACCAAAACCAACGATTTATATAAGTCATAATACACTACATGGGGCAAGTCATGCCTAAGAACTGGCAAGCAAAGTGCAAAAGCTCAAAACGATCGGTCGGGTCGTTATAGTTTCATGCCCACATGTCCTGATAAACAGGCCGAGCGTCCTCCAAGTAGTCTATGAGCTTAGAAGAAGGTGTTGGTGCGCTTCATTTGCTCTAGTGTTGCTTATTTGGTCAGTATGATTAGAACATGTATTGATTGGTATAGCGGGGCCCTGTCCCGACCTTTATGATATTATGTACTCTTAGAGGCTTGTAGATATATGTCATATATACGGATATTTATATGGCCTTGTCGGCCTATGTTTTGAGTATATAAAGGATCATGTCGGCCTTATAGGCCCGTATGTCATATGTATAAGTCAATATATCAAGTTGAGTATTTCCTCATGTTTTATTCTACTTATCTCACAACAACCTCTTTTATTCTACTTATCTCACAACAACCTTTCTATTTCATTTACCTATGGTAGCATGATACAAAAGATATGTTACGTTAGTAATCGATTGAGTACGGTACTAGGTGCACATCATGGCCCACTAGTTTGGATCGTGACATCTAGTTAATCTATATTTACTAACTCTATAAATATAGTGTTGTTCTCTTTTACAGGTGATGCACACGTATTGAAGTTAAGCACGGACTGAGAGCAAAATAACAAGGCATTTTGTGAGCAATTTCTGTGAGACTTAAGAGTGTAATCCTGAAGCTACATGAACCAGATTTAAGAACCAACTCCATAAAGAGTTTTATGTGTCTTTCTTTATTTCTAGTTTAAAGTGTAGCAGATGTTTTGAGTTGACAGCTTTCTTATAAGCAAATTGTACTAGGTACCTGAGTTGTATCTTTCAAGTTAGAGTTAACTTGAAGTAGTTGCAACAACTTGTGGTGTGTTGTTATAAGGGTTAGAGTTAATCCTTAGGTTTGCAAGAGGCTGTATACTCGAGTGGTATTGTTCAAGTTAGAGTTAAATTGAAGCAGTCGCAATAGACTGTGGCTGGTTGCTATAAGGGTTAGAGTTAATCCTTAGGTTTGCAAGAGGAGTTTGTAAACTTTGTTGTTGGCTCAGAGTTGTAGTGAAGTATTTGGATAAAATCCTACTAGGTAGTAGGTCATGAATTTTTCACCATTTTTTGAGCTGGGTGTTTTCCACATAAAAATTCTTGTGTTCTTTACTTTCTGCATTTATTATTCCGCAACAGTAGTATAAGGAACACATAGAAGAACCAGGTCCTTCTATAATATGTGCACGCAAAAAAATGATCACCACACAAATCAAACCCCTCCCCCCCCCCCACTTTTATGGTATTGAAGTATAAAACATCACAACCTCGCAATCAGATGCGGCAAGAACAACATTATGGACTTCAACCCATTTGGACCTAGCCTCTTCAAATTGAGCTTAACGGGGAGACCTCTTGGATAAGGGTCCTTACTTCTTGTTTGCTTTGTTGCAACCGAGAATCCAACTTGGGGGCTTCAGCAACTCATGTTTCCAGTTCCGAAAGGCGAGAAGCAGTTTGATTTCGCTCGACCTAAAGGTGATTCCGCTTGGAGGTAAGTTCCACCTTATCACAAATCAACCTTTGGAGGCCCTCGAAAGCAAGAAAGTCGGCCTGCAAAACGAAAAGTGCAAATAAAAAATCCTGTTATATCAAAGATAGGAGAAATAATTGAGGAAACGAAGAATATACCGATGTTGCATTGTGCAAGGCATTGTTCAGCAAACACTCTCCCTGGAGAGATTGTATTTTTTCTCTATCTTTTACTGAAGCCAAAAGCTTCTGATAATTTGCAAGTTCTATTGGCTGGGACAGCAGGTGGCATCCGATGGAGACCGAGAGAGTAACGCTTTTCCTCCTTTGAGGGTCTTCTGAGGGGGCAGCATAATTTTGCCCCAGGCTCCCTTGAACTGGAACTGGGGAAGAGGGACATCCTCCTTTTGGGCAGTTATGGCTAGCGGAGATGATGTAACAGTTGCTGGTGGCGAAGGCAAAGTTGGAGAACAGGGAGATGAAGCTGATGGCACTGAAGGATAAGAAGTGGTTGCGGCAAGTGCAGTGTTGGTTGCTGGTTGCTTATCAATCGAAGATGGCAGGGGTCCGGTACTCAACCCCAAGGTACCGGGCATGACTACTGGATTCAGAAAAGGGAGTTGGCATTTTCCAGCATATCATACTCCCCCAGAGTATCGAGGAATCGTCCTCGTTTGGTGTAACTAACTCAACAGATTGAGCATTCTGTTGAGCTGAGGAAGGGTGTCGTTTTCTATGTAGAGAAGCCCCCTCCTCGCTGGCTTCTCCATCATCGTTATCACTACGGTGTCTATGGTCGGCTCAGACGTGGGGTCACCACCACAACTTCTGGAGATAACTCGAGTGCGACACTTTTTGCCTTTTCATTTTTCCCTCGGCCGTGGAGGAACGTCTTCTTTTTGTTTGCTTGTTCTCCGCCCGAGACTCTGAGAAGAAGCACTTGCACCAGAAGTAGGCCCAGAGACACCTGTTTCGATAAACGCCTTCTTTAGCAGCCTCATTGCATCAGCAAGATCAGCCAAAATTGATAACAACATGATAGGGGATTCATGAATTACTAAAGAAAAATAAGAAAATCAAGAAACATGCAGAAGCTAAAGGAAAATAAAGAAACGAAAAATGACGAAAAATTAAAGATAGATTGAATTCAAGAAGTCTATTCTTGAAGTTGAATCCTAATAACAACAATTAGATAACAAAGAACTAATTATTTTTGGTAGAGAATTAAACAAAAGAGATAGATTGTGAAACCCGACCCTTTAGAATAATAAGAACAACAATAAGGTTAAACTTACCACCTTTCTTGAATACCTAGAAGTGATCTAAGATTTCGAAAGAGTTTAATCTTACTACCTTAAGTTGAGTCTCGAAGGTTGAAGAATAAACCCAAGAGTAGCCACACACAAGAGTGCAAGAAAAATCTCACAATTTTTATTGATAATAGTCTAAAGGTGTTAAACGGATCGGGTTGACTCGGTTCCGGACCGGCCCAAATCGGTTAAATCCGGAACCGACCCGGACCGGTTAGAAGGGGCTGGGCTGGGCTGGGTAGGGGGTAGAGGGGGTTGGTTCGTTTAGGTTCTTGAAAATGGGTAACCGGCCCGTTTGAACCCGGTCCGGTAAACAGTAACCCTTACCGGGTTAACCGGCCCGGTACAACTGCCAGATTTTTTTTGTTTTTTTTAATTTTCGAAATTTGTGGGCCCCACTGACCATTGGCAATGGTCAGACCAGGAAATTGGTCCGTTGGCCAAAGGCAGGTTTGCAAAAATAGCCTTTTTTTTTAAATTTTAACCCTTTTTGAATTTACAATATTAACCTTCTCTAAAACTATAAATACCCCCCCTGTTCTTCATTTCTTTAGTCAACTCTCATTTCTCAATCTCAATTTCTCTCATTCTCTCATTCTCCAATTTTCAAGGCTTCAAGTCATAATCTAAAATTCTCAATTCTCAAATCTCAAATCTCAAGTTAAATCATGCTTCGTACTTCTAGAGTGCGCTCATATGTTTGGCAACACTTTGAGGTGGTAGAAGAAAATGAAGAAGGTCAGAAATTAAAGTGCAAGAACTGTAGTCAAGTCTTAAATTTTCATTCAGAGTCTGACACATGCAGTTTAAGGAGGCATATAAAGTATTGTCTTGAGCGTCCTCCGAAAATTCGTATTTAAGATTTTTCGACAATTTGTGTTATTTTAAAATTATTAGACGTATTTATGCTTAATATTTTAGTTTGTTAGATGAAATTGAAGTATTATTAATTTATTATGCATGAAAATTTAGTTTTACTATTTTTTTGTTAATTTACTTTTTAAATGCAAACTTTAATTTTAATGTAGTACTTGCAAAGTTACAATTTATAAGTGTAATTTTTTTTCCATCTTCCTTGTATTCTTTATGTTAGTACTTTGTATTAATATAACTTACAATATTTATATAAAATTCCAAAAAAAAATTAAAAATACACTAAACCCCGGCCCAGCCCCCTCAATCCGTAACCCTTACGGTTCAATTTTTCCCGGATGAACCCTAACCTGTTAAACCCGTTAAGAACCAACCCGAAACCGGCCCGGATCGTAACCCATACGGGTCCAAAAAATAAAGGCCCGGCCCACCCGTTAAACACCCATATAATAGTCTGAATAATATAAGTCTAAAAATAAAGAAAACACCCCTTTATATAGAGAGGGTTCACGTAATTCTACCCATAAAATAAGTAAATAAAGTCCTGAACTACTTTGGACAACAAATCCAACTACCTTACGAAAAGGAAAATACTAAGAAGTAAAAACCAAGTCATTCTTGGAAAGTAATTCCGAAAATCTTAGTAAAAGGAAAATATAACCTTAACTTACTAGGAAAATAATAAATATAGTCCCATAATATATGGAAATAACTCCCAAACCAATCTGGATAGAATCTTGAAAATCTTGAAGGATATTTGCAAGCAACTTGGCACCAACTTGCACTCAACACTAGCACGACTATTGTACCATTCTTGGACATCAAGTAAGTCCATTTTATGCAATAAAAACATAGCTTTATGGAGGACTTTATGGGCTTCAAGTTTGGATACATTTTAGATGCCAAATTGGTCCAACAATGGCCTGATTTGGACATCTTCGGAGGATGTTTCTTAGGATCTAATCCACCGTTTCTTGGACATGAATTTGGGCCATAAAATAATTATAACACCTAGATAACTCATATCCTTTATCCTTGAGATCTTCCTCCCAACTAACAACTTCTTTCTTCGCTCCTAAAGTCCAATGACCTTGTTTTGTAACTTTTTAGCTTGAGACCTTGTTAAAGGTCCTCTTTGAGATTCCAAAGCTTCATCCTTGTCCTTGAATAGATTTGAGCTTCCTAGGATGTATCAAAAACGTCCTCCTCAGGGACAACAACTGAGCTTGGGGTAGACCTGAATTCAACAAAGGAAAAAGGGTTAATCGGCTTTTTTACACGAAAGGAAAAAACGAGATGAGTTTAACCTACCATGATATTTGGCCTTCCACATGTATTTAAGTTCTAGTTCCTTCACGTACGGGTCTCGGGCGTAGTAACGTCCAAAATCTTTTGAACCCACTAGTCCAAGCCTTCAACTCGCGGTGGAACCCACTGAGTTGCTGAAATAATTAAAAGAAAAGGAATTAGTAACAGTATGGAGTGATCTTTAACTAGAAGAAGAGACAAACTATGAACTTACGAGTACAATTCCATAACCTCGGAAATGATGAAGCCGTTGCCGGAATAATGTCTTTGGTAACGACTGCAACAAACCATTCCGTCAATCCACAGTCGTTGTCATCATCCATCTTGCTAGTGGCCACGTTTGTTGAAGTTTATCATTCCCTCGCGAAAAATCTTGAGGGAATAAAGGTTCATTAATTGAGCTAGGGTTAGCTCCTCTCCGGTCTCCTGGCACAAATGTCGAAGGCAAGTGACTGTCCTCCATACAAAAGGACTTATTATGCCAGGCACACCTGGTAGGGGATGCAGAACTCCACAATAACGGAATCAAGCTCCCCATTCAAAGAGAACGGCCCCAAAGTGAAGGGATACATATAAAAATACATGAAATCCTCTTAGGAAGGGTTATCTGCTCCGCCATATCAGTAGAGATAATGTCTAAATCTTGGTAATGGCATTCTTCCTTCATACCGGGAATACTGGAAGGACAAATGGAAGAAGGGTACACGCCAACGACCCACGTACGAGGGTTAGCGAAAGAAAATTTCTCTTTAAAGTCTTTAGTTGTGACAAGACTCTTTGGGATGATGGTGCTCACTGTAGGAGGCACAACATAATCGATTTTTTGTTCTTTGAGGAACTGGTGTTTTCAGAAGAAGAAGCCATTTTTACCGGAAAGGAAGGAAGAGTTTCTTTGAAGAAGAAGGTTGAAGAAAGGATGAAGATAAAGTACAATTTGAGTAAAGAGAGTTTGAGAGAGTTTAGAGAACTAGGAAGTGTAAATGAAGAAGTTTGATGTGTATAAGTAAAGGAATGGACGGCTAAATCGTGGCCATAATTACCTCGATAACCTGCAAAAGTGATGCTGAATTATGGGAAGACGCGTGTTAGGGACATTAAATGCAGAGAGACGTGCGTCTAATCAACCATCAGAAACTTTTAAAAGCGGTCAGAGTATTTCCCGCCAAGAAAGGTATCTCTACCAATTTCCCAGTGACACAAAGTTATGCCACCGGAAAGAAGGGGGACCATCTATAGGGTAAAATATGTTCATATTTAATGATCGCATAAGAAAGCGACACGTGGAGCTGAAGACAGAAGACAGTCGGATCCGAAGGCAGTAATCTCGCTTGTCATTGGAGAGAATGATACTCATAAGGGCAAAATAAATGCTTGTCATCTTGTAGCATTCAATGAACAATATTCTATAGAATTAAGTGCATAATTCGATATAGAGAATATGACATTTACTGCCCATCGTTACATATTCTTCAATGGCCCTTATAATTATCATTTAAGAGTAGCTTGATCTTAGGACCTTGTTCCCTAGGTGTAACTACAATCAGTGAGTTCTATCATTATTGTACTTAAGGTGACGAATTTTCTAACAGGTTGTTTGGATGGTTGTTACCCATTTTATTGTATTGTATTACTATCCCAAAATAATATTTATTTTGATTGTTTATTTAAAATTGGTTGTATCATATTGTCAAATCCATTGTTCCGGAATAACCAAAAGCTCCATTTTATGAAACAACTGATTTAGTATAGTGGGATCGTTTCCTATTTTCTTTTCCAATTATGCCCTTATTTATTACTCTATAATTCTTTTTTTTTTAATTTTAACTCCAAATCTCCAACCTATTCACCTTATTTGTCTTCTTCCATCTTTTCTAGAGTTGGTTTGTCCCGTTCTTTTTATCCAAGTTCCTGTTCAATTCTTTATCTCTTTTCATCATTTTAATTTTTTTTGTCACTAATATTAGTTAACCTTTTGTTTTCCAAGTTTTTGCTCTTATTTTCAAGCTACGTAATTAATAATAAATTAGTAGAAAGAGGCTGTCTTAAATATTTTTATGTGTAATTCTTAATAAATTCTATTTAAAACAATTGGGGGTATTTTAGTGAACTTCACAGTTACAGTACAGTACGATACAATCAAACCATTACAATATGTTAGTATTTAACAACAGCAAACGATACAATCTATTCAAACGTTGTATCGATAGAATGATACAATACAATATATTATAAAACGATTGGTAACAATGATCCAAACATAGTGTAACAAGCGTACACGATATTCCATCCAAATCTCAATAACATTTTACGTTCTTGCTTATTTATATAGCTCTGCGCCTGGGACTAAGATATCTGTCATTTATTTCAATTTCAAGACTAAGTCTTATTCGAATTTAGTCGGATCCCGATATAAAATATATGATGAGAAACTAGAGAAAAACAATCCTAGAGCTGGAAGACATACCTTTATCTAATTCCAAAACTGTTCAATCCATTTACTATAATTTCCTGAAACAACTTCCTTTTCTTTCATTTGTAATGGATCCTAAGATATATTTATCAACGTAATTTGAGGTAGAAGGCCAAACACAATTTAACAACTGAAAAAATAAAATAATAGCAACAAGTTTATTTACATGCCACAACCTATGAAAATAAAAAATAAGAAGTTGATGCTTAATACTAATTAAATATTAAAAAAAATTAACAATTAAAAAAATAAACTAACTCAAAGCATCAAACCCACCCCCTCTCATCATCTGCTTAAACTCGGCGAAATTCACCATTCCATCTCCATCAATGTCCACTTTCTTTATCATTTGCTTACAATCCTCTATCGTTCGTCCTTGCTTTAACCCTAACGACGCAAGCACAGATTTCAATTCATCTTCACTTATGAAACCATCTCCATTTTGGTCGAACACATTGAACGCCTCAAGCATATCTTCTTCTTCGTCGCGTTCGTCCATTATCGTCTGGTAAAGTGAACCGAATTCGTCAATGTCGACGCATCCGTCGCCGTTCACGTCGATTTTGTCGATCATTTGAGACAATTCTGAATCTGGAATGAATATTCCCATGTTCTCTAACGAATCGTTTAACTCCTTTTTCGTTATTCTTCCGTCGCCGTTTCGATCGAACATTTGGAAAATTCGTCGGAGTTCCTCTGTGGCCATTATTCTTTTAATTTATGGTGCAATTGAATGTCGGAAAGGGAGACCGGCGGTTGTTGTAGCGGCGCCGGCTACCGCAAGTGGTGGCGGCGAGTTTTGTCGCAATTAAAGAGAGAAGAAATGTTTGTAAACAAATGAGAATCTGAAGAAAATGGCTGGCAATGGAATTGGTTTAGAGTTTTAATTGGTTAAGAGAGTATGAAACTAATGCGTGGTGGTTATGGTTTTTTTAAGGTTGAGAAAAATTAGGAGACAAACTAGGTGTTGAGAAAAATTAGGAGACAAACTAGGACAGGTCTTGGGGGTAGTATATAAAGGCGAAGTTTGGAAATTACTTTCATTTTGTTAGTAAGATATATATTTATAAATATAAAACATAATCTTTGGTGCTATGAAATAGGATTCTTCTCCAAAAGATAGCCAAGGGAATCCAAGACTCAAAGATTTACATCATTTTGAGGACAAATAATAGGGAGAAATTTAAAAATAGCTAGATTTACAAGTGGTCATTTAAAAATAGTTACGATATTAAAAATAATCGAAATTTAATTACTTTTCATGTAAAGATAAATCTGAACGAAAACACTGTTCAAAATCCGAAAATATAATCCAACATAATATACTGGAGTTCCAGTATATTATAATATATTGGAGTTCCAGTATAATATATCGGTCCAGCATAATATACTGGAGTTTGGAGCACCGGTGCTCCAGTCTCCAGTATATTATACTGGAGCCAGCAAAGTATACCGGTATAACATAATATGCTGGTAGTTCATACAAAAGTACATCGAACTTCAGTATATTATGCTGGACCGGTCTCTGTTACAGCAAAATAGTGGCTATTTTTCAATGACTTGACAAACGCTGGCTATTTTTGAATAACCAGTCCGAAAACTGGCTAGACCGTGCTATTTTGACCGAATAATATCTTACTGTATACGTTCAAGATCTTTGGACTGTTAAGGTTAGACTTAAATTCTATTAAGAGCAAGTTGAGTCACGGATAGAAATTTGTATGAAAACTCTTTCCATGACGTTGGTAAAATAACTTTTCATTATTTTATAAGAAATACTCCATCCGATCCACTTTAATTGAGTTTTTAGTTTTTTTTTGTGGTCCACAATATTTCATTTTTTCAAGAAAAAATAAACTTCTTTTTCCCTAAGTTGCTCTTAGAGCCTAGGAGCACGGTTTGTATTTTCAATGAACAAATTAAGGTTAATATGGTCAGATTTATTATTAATTAATATTAAAAAGGTGGATTCCTATGTTTGAAAACAGCCAAAAAATTAACTTAGTAGGCCGGAGGGAGTAGCATTTTATACATTAGTTCTTGTACGGGTAGAAGATAGCGAGTATCTTAAAAAATTAATTAAGGTATGCACAAACTGGCTTGAATACCACGATTATAAAAAAAAATATACACAATTTCGACACTACACTACTTTAATAATGTACTTGGTCACAAATTAGATAGTGTGAAGGTTTACACGCATCTGAGTTATGGTTTAGCACTCATATTATTCAATTTTATGTAAATATAGAAGAGAAAATTTGTTATTCAGAATTACATTATGTAGGAAATTATATACGGTGGAGGATATTAGAGCCGGTCTTGAATCAATTTGATCTGTCAATTGCGCGTTGGATTTTAGATGCGGATGGGGAGTGGTTATTATTCTATTGATTAATAATAAATACTAATAATAGAGGGGTGAGATTCTCAAAAAAACGCGTTGCAGTTATTGGGTGATTTCGTTTACCTAAAAGCTTTTTATTTAATGGTATCCACCTGGGAATTTGATAATGAACGCACGGCTACTTTTTAGGCAGGGCTATACTACGAGGGATCCAGAATTCAACGTTTATAGTTTCTACGGTGATCTTAAGTAAATATATAACAAGTAACTGTGTTCACAATAAAATACTTACGGATATTTAATGGATTTTTTAATAAACATACGATATACAAAAATTACTGGGTGCACGAGAACCCACTAGTAATAGGTTGGGTCCGCCTTTGGGTATGGTAGTTTTCTTAATTAATACTCTGAGCGAGTAAAATTACGAAATTTATTTATCCACATCTCGTATAGCAACCTACAAAAAATGATATCTGTCGTGGCTTAACTTAACTAAAAATAGCAGCGAATATATATCATTATATAGTGTACACGGACTAAAAAAGCAAATAGTAAATTCGACATGTAAAAATTCCTTGAAATAATGCATTAGATGGAAACGGCTTCTGCCGTCAAATTTATGTTAACGACTCTATTTGAAAATATTAACAAACAAAATGTACGCCAACTACCTAACTTATGCTTTTGCTCTTTGCTAGCCTTTAGGTGTTAGTATATACCTAACTTATTACGCGTTTTAACCGGCTTTTTAACTCGCACCATTTCTTTCCCTAACGTCTTGTGTTTTTTCCTCCCCACAACCTCGCTCTTATCATTGTCTCCTTTTGACTTTGTTTTTTAGATCCGTTAACAGCGGCCATTTTTCCAGATAACTTTCTCTTTTTAAACATAAAACAAATAAAGATGATTAAAGTGCTGCATGCCAGGCCACTTTATAGATTTCATTTTTTTACCTTTTCGTCGACATGAGTAGAAGTACTTTTAACAAGTTGCAGTGTTCGTTGATTTAGCTTGGGATGGCAAATAGGTGGGTCAATTATGTCTTATAAAAAAATTAAGCGATCATTACAAGTATAATCCGGTTTATAAGTCCGGAATCGAATCTCACAGAGAACTAAGGCTTAACTACATTTGTTCAATATCATCAAGAAGACAAGCTTGAACAATTCCTAATTTATACTCCCTACGTTTCATATTATATGAGGTAGTTTGACTCGGTACGGAGGTTAAGAAAAAAGAGTAAGACTTTTGAAACTTGTGGTCTTAAAAGCTTAAGGGGTAAATAGTTTGTGGGGCCATGACATTTGTGTGGCTATAAAAACTTTTCATTAAGGGGTAAATGTGACGACCCAAAGGGTCATCACCTGTTTCCTTATTCGTTCCGTATTTTCGAGGCCTTGAAAACCTCACTTTTAGTTGCCTCAATTTGCGTGCGCAGTCCGGGCGCTTAGCCGGAAAGATTATATGTTAAATTCTGTGAAAAATTTCAAAATGTGGCTTTAAAATGATTAAAGTTGACTTCGGTCAATATTTTTGGTAAACGGACCCGGATCCGTGATTTGACGGTCTCGGAGGGTCTGTAGAAAAATATGGGACTCGGGCATGTGTCCGGAGTCGAATTCCGAGGTCTAGAGCCCGAGAAAAATTTTTTTCTGTGAAATTATTTTTCTGAAATTATTAAGGAAAAAGGAAATAAAAATTGATTAAAAGATTGTGGTATCGGGTTCTTATTTTGGTTTCGACGCCCGGTACAAGTTTTATATGTGATTTAAGCGCTTTCTGTAAAATTTGGTTGAAAACGGACGTCATTTGACGTGTTTCGGACTATAAGTTCCAAACTTGACAGTTTATGAAGTTTAGCAGAAAATCATGTGTTTTGAGGCTTGATTCTATGCATATGACGTTATTTTGGCGATTTGATCGCACGAGTAAGTTCGTATGATATTTTTGAGGTTGAGTGCATGTTTGGTTTGGAGCCCCGGGGGCTCGGGTGAGTTTTGGTTAGGCATCAGATTGCATTCCTCATTTTTGTAAAATATGGTATTTTGGGCTTTTGTTGTTTTCGCAAATGCGAAGGGGGACTCGCAAAAGTGACCTCGCAAATGCGAACTCTGAGGTCGCAAATGCGGAGTCTGGGACCTGGGCTTAGGATCGCAAATGTGATCTCCTTCCTCGCAAATGCGAACTGGGTCTGGTCGCAAATGCGACGCATTTGATCGCAAACGCGAAAGACCCTGGACTGTTCATGTTCGCAAATGTGAACTTTTGTCTCGCATTTCCCAGGTCTGCTGGGTTCGCAATTGCGAACCCATGTTCGCAATTGCGAACCCATGTTCGCAATTCCCATAACTGAGGCCTGCATTTTTCATACTTAGTCGAATTTTCAACACTTTTCTCCATTCTTTCAACTCAAACACTCCATAGGCGATTTTTCAAGCACAAAGCTTCTTCCAAATCATTTGTAAGTCAACTTTTACTTAATTTCTTCAATCTCTAACAACATTAAACATATTTTTATCTTAAAATCAAGGATTTCCATGGGTGAAAATGAGGATTTTGGGTAGAACCTAGGTTTTTCTTAAAATTGGAGATTTAGACCTCAATTTGAGGTCCGATTTCAAAACAAATTATAGATATGAACTCGTGGGGGAATGGGTAATCGGGTTTTGGTTCGAACCTCGGGTTTTGACCATGTGGGCCTGGGGGCATTTTGGAAATTTTTGAGTAAACTTTGGAAAATTTATTTTTATGCATTCAAATTGATTCAATTGGCATTTGTTGATACATTTAAGTAATTTGTGGCTAGATTCGAGCGGTTTGGTGGTGAATTCGAGGGGTAAAGCTATATTAGAAGCTTGAGTTGAGTTTGGAGCATTCGAGGTAAGTGTTTGATCTAACTTTGGCGTGAGGGAATAGGATTAGAGTGTTGTTTGCTAATTGCTAAATGTTGAGTACGGTGTATAGGTATGGTGATGAGTATCTATACACCGGTGTCTAGCATGACCGTGGGTCCTTGTTTGTACTTATTCCGATATTGTTATGACTCTACCATGTTAATTGATGAATCTTATGAAATGTGAAGAGTATGAGGATTGATTGTGAGTTGTAAATTTTTTGGAGCGTTGGCTCGAACAATAAAAAGACTATTGGGTAAGAAATAAAGGAAATAGAAAGTATTATGATTAATCCCTTGCCGCGATAGTTTGAGTATATTGATTATTATCCATTGCCGGGATATAGCTGTTAATTGTGTAATTCCCTTGTCGGGACATTTCTTATTGTTTGTTTATCCCCTCGCCCCGTTTGGTTGTGATTGTTGTCTAGGTGAAGAAGAGTGATAATGCACGAAGGGTCATTCCGTGCCATATTTTGATTACAATGAACGAAGGGTCATTCCGTGCCATATTTTGATTATATTTGCACGAAGGGTCATTCCGTACCATGTTGTGGTTATATTTGCACGAAGGGTCATTCCGTGCCATGATTTGATTAATTATGCACGAAGGGACATTCCGTGCTTTGATTTGATTATAATTGCACGAAGGATCATTCCGTGCCATGATATGAGAGTTATGTGAGAGAAAGCACGAAGGGTGATGCCGTGCACTTTATTTGATTACTTTTGGTGAGAATGAGAGTAAAAGCACAAAGGTTGATGCCGTGCAACTGTTGATTTTCCTGCTCTCATTAATTATTGTTATTGCCCCTATTTCTTACTTAAATTGTTGATCTTATATCCGGACTGTACTCCCCCATAGTGTGCTCCCCTCCCTCTTAACTGTTTAATTCCTGCANNNNATATATATATATATATATATATATATATATATATATATATATATATATATATATATATATATATATATATATATATATATATATATATAGAACTATACAGGTTGATTGGTAGTCCTGTATAGCCTCGTCACTACTTCGCCGGGGTTAGGCCATGCACTTACCAGCATATGGGGTCGGTTGTACTAATGCTACACTTCTATGCTCTTTTGCATAGATCATGGTACCGGAGCAGCTTTTGGACCACTGCAGTAGGATATTGATCGGGAGCTGACTTCAGTTCAGAAACTTACGAGGTAGCCTAGCTGGCGTTCGCAGGCCGAAGTCCCTTTCCATGTTTTAAGTTTGTTTCCATTGTACCGAGACAGACATTTATGTATTTCTATTCTGACTTGTTTGTAGCACTCTTTAGTAGTTCGTGAGATAGCGACACCAGTCTTGGGTAGAGAAATATTAAACTTCCGCATTTTTGGGTTTTCAGTTATTCATGTTTTAAAGACTTCCGCTTTTATTTAAAGAACTCGTTATTATTATTATCGTTGTTGGGTTGTTATCAGAAAATGTTTAAATGCTTGGCTTGCCTAGCTCCGACAGTAGACGCCATCACGACTCCCGATGGTGAAAAATTCGGGTCGTGACAAGTTGGTATTAGAGCTCTAGGTTACATAGGTCTCGCTACTCACGAACAAACTTGGTAGAGTCTGAGGGAGAGGTACGGAGACGTCTGTATTTATCCCCCAGAGGCTACGGAGTTAGGAAAAATTTCACTTTTGTTCTTTCTTGTCGTGCGATTCTGTTTCCAAATACTGATTATCTTTCCACTATGTTCTTTTGCAGATGGCGAGAAACGTGCTTCCTCTTCTACCGCGCAGCAGCCCGAGCCCCCAACAGCAGCTCCTGCGAGGGGCAGAGGCCGAGGTCGTGCCGGAGGCCGAGGCAGGGGCAGAGCTTAGCCCCGGGCAGCAGTCCCAGAGGTGGAGCCTCATATTGACTATGATGATGAGGTTCCAGCCCCAGCAGCTCCGGTGGGTCCAGCTCAGGTCCCAGGAGGGGTCATGGTCACCCCAGATCTTCAGGACGCTTTGGTCAGATTGGCAGGCTTTATGGAGAACGTCACTAGAGCGGGTTTGCTTCCAGTAGCACCAGCCACTTCTTAGGCTAGAGGAGGAGTTCAGACTCCTGCTACACGTACTCTGGAGCAGGTAGCTCCCCAGGCTCATGTCCTAGTGGTTCAGCCAGCTGTGATAGCTCAGCCAGGTATTGCAGCCCAGGCCAGCGATGGAGCAGCTATATCTTCGGATTCCTTGTGAAGACTTGATCGGTTCTCCAAGCTCTTCACCACCACATTTAGCGGTGCTTCATCAGAGGATCCACAGGATTTTTTATTCAGCTGACATGAAATCCTTAGGACCATGGGTATTGTGGAGACCAATGGGGTCGATTTTGCCACCTTCTGGCTTGCAGGATCTGCTAAGACTTGGTGGAGGGACTATTGTTTATCTAGAACAGCAGGGTCGCCAGCATTGACATTGGATCAGTTCGCAGAGTTATTTTTGGAGAAGTTTCTCCCTGTCACTCAGCAGGAGGCACTTCGCAGGCAGTTTGAGCGCCTCCAGCAGGGCTCCATGATAGCTACACATTATGAGACTCGATTCATTGACTTGGCACGCCATGCTATTGTTATACTCCCCACAGAGCGAGAGAGGGTGCAGAGGTTTATTGATGGATTGATTTAGCCGATCCGTCTCCAGATGGCTATGGGAGCTGGTAGTGAGATTTCCTTTCTGGAGGCGGCCAATGCAGCCCGCAGGGTTGAGATGGCCCTTGCACGAGGAGGTGGTCATGTGTTGGATAAGAGGCCTCGTCATTCTGGTAGGTTCAGTGGTACCTTGTCTGTAGATAGGGATTCTTATGGTAGAGGCCATTCACCGAGACCCTTTCAGTCAACACTCCAAGTTTCTCATAGTACTCCAGGCGGTGGTGGTTCTCAGCAGCATTATTCTGATCAGCAGCCCATCAGTGCACCTCCACTTCAGAGCTTCTAGGGAGGACATTCAAGTTGACAGGGCCAGCAGTCTCAGCAGCCTAGGGCTTGTTATGGTTGTGGTGAATCCGGTCACATTGTCAGATTTTGACCTCGAGCCTCGGGTAGCTCTCAGCAACAGGGTCCTCGCCCCATGATTCAGGTACCGGGTGATCCACAGCCCGCCCAGCCAGCTAGAGGTGGGGGTAGGGATCATAGAGGTAGAGGTAGAGACTGTAGAGGTGGAGCTCGGACCGGCAGAGGTAGAGGTCAGCCAGTAGCCGATTGTCCCAGAGACATAGTTCAGGGAGGTGGGGCCCAGCCCCGGTGTTATTCTTTGCCAGCCAGGCCAGAGGCTGAGTCTTCAGATGCTGTTATTACAGGTACTATTCTGGTCTATGATAGGGATGCTTCAGTGCTATTTGACCCTGGTTCTACGTATTCATATGTGTCGTCCTATTTTGCACCCTACCTAACTATGCCTAGTGATGCCTTGGGTATTCCTGTTTATGTATCTACACTGGTGGGTGATTCTATAGTGGTCGACCGAGTTCATCGTTCCTGTGTGGTAGTGTTTGAGGTTCTTGAGACCCGTGTTGATTTATTGCTTTTAGACATGGTGGATTTCGACGTTATATTAGGGATGGATTGGTTGTCCCCGTATCATGCTATCTTGGATTGTCACGCCAAGGCCGTGACCTTGGCTTTGCCAGATTTGCCCCGATTGGAGTGGAGAGGGACCCCAGGACATGCCACCCGCGGTGTTATTTCATATGTAAAGGCTTGACGCATGGTCGAGAAGGGGTGTTTAGCTTATCTGGCGTATGTTCGCGATTCCAGCACAGAGGTTCCTTCTATTGACTCTGTTCCTATTGTTCGGGAGTTCCCCGAGGTTTTTCCTTCAGACCTGCCTGGTATGCC
>MU726364.1:0-17175 GCA_026770625.1 Nicotiana glauca | reverse complement strand
ATATATATATATTGATTTGTACAGGTTGGTTGGTAGTCCTGTCTAGCCTCGTCACTATTCGCCGGGGTTAGGCCAGACACTTACCAGCACATGGGGTCGGTTGTGTTGATGCTACACTTTTGTGCTCTTTTGCACAGATCACGGTACCGGAGCAGCTTTTGGACCACAGCAGTAGGATATTGATCGGGAGCTGACTTCAGTTCAGGGACTTACGAGGTAGCCTAGCTGGCATTCGCAGGCCGAAGTCCCTTTCCATGTTTTCAGTTTGTTTCCATTGTACCGAGACAGACATTTATGTATTTCTATTCAGACTTGTTTGTAATACTCTTTAGTAGTTCGTGAGATAGCGACACCAGTCTTGGGTAGAGAAATATTAAACTTTCGCATTTTTGGGTTTTCAGTTATTCATGTTTTAAAGACTTTCGCTTTTATTTAAATAACTCATTATTATTATTATCGTTGTTGGGTTGTTATCAGAAAATATTTACATGCTTGGCTTGCCTAGCTCTGACAGTAGGCGCCATCACGACTCCCGATGGTAAAAAATCCGGATCGTAACAACAAATGAGTAAAATAAAAGAGTTTAAAGTTGAATTATTTCCAAATTTAGAAATGTGTCATTTGTTTGGGAACAGACAAAAAAGGAAAGTACCTCATTTAGTATGGAACGCAGGGAGTAGATATTAAGATTCTTGTGTTTGACTAATTAACTAATAAATTAAAATAGTAAATTAACACCTAAAGATATTGGGGGTTAGAGACAAGATTAAGGAGGTCTAGAGTTATGATTTCCCCTATTGTCGGAATCCTTCCCGCTATGTTTTCTATAAATTTCCCTAAGTATTCTTTACCGATCATGAGCGCTCTGAATGTCGTAACTCTCTTCCGAGTAATTACCACAATTTTTCTAGACATATTCTCCCGAATTACGCTAGTTGGCATTACATATGGCTCACTCAGATTGCATCCAAAGTTTCGTTATCCCTAATCCCACCTTTAAATTCTCTGTATTGATCCCTCATATACGTTAGGAGTAATGTTGTTCAACAACTGCCTAAATATGCACTCTCTCCCGAGCAATACACATTAAATAGGCACAATCGGTTGAGAGCTCTTCAACCAACAACAATAATAACGTAGTTGATCAAATAGAAAAAATACTAGCGCAAATTTATATTAATGTAACAGAAAAATCTTCCTCCAATAGGTTTTGCCAAAATCCTTAATAACAAATCAACTATTCATAACAATGTGCATAACTACAATATTAAAATTCATAACCATTAATGAAAATAGGAAGAAGGAAGTAAAAAACTCGTAGAAGAATTCTCCACCTTGTTCCTAATGTACATCTTCTTGCCTCCTTATATCGAATCCCCGGTCTCCTTAGTCTCCTTAGGTCTAAATTATGTCAAAAGTATGTCCCCTCTTCCCTCAAGATAGCGTTTTTACATGTATTTATACAAGTAGGGTCGGGCCCAGACGAAACACCTTTTCCTGCGTGAAATAGGACTCTGGCTTTGTAAAATTTGCACAGGCGTGCCGCACGCTGTGTCGTGGCAATGGGGAAGTTTAGAGTGCTGTTTTCTGATAGACTGTTGAAAAATTGCACAGATGCGGCGCAGTGCGCGGCGCGGTAGTGGGAATTCGCAAAATCAAATAGCTTTCCAACGATATATTGTGGAGCCCAAACGAAGTTCTGAGTGAAAAGTCATGTGAATTTTACTAGACAATGCGTCGTATGCCCGCTCGATTCTCCATTTCGTTCTTAATTATCATCGTTGATCCCCAAACATGATCCCGGCTTTATTCCTTGGGCTTTTACTCAGACTTCAAAGCTCCAAATCACTTGAATTCATTCCATAATATCTACATAACTCAGAATCACTCCTACAAGGCATAAAATACATAATTAGTGCAAAACACTAGCGATTAAAGTTCAAACTCAATTAAAGTGCAGTACGTTGGAGTGTAATAAATAACTAAAATACGTAAATATAGCCTATCATCAGTCGGATCAGATAAAAGCAGGTCAAAATGGATAATGTAAAAATGGATAAAATATCTGAATCGACTAATAATTAATACGAATAAAAAATGAGTTAACCGGCGGATAATATAGATATTATTTTTGGGGAAATTCGTAGTCTCCCAAATTTGAGGAACCTTCAATTTGAGTCGTTGCAAATGTTAAGTTAAAACCCATTGATTATACTATTTATCTTTTAAGTGGATAATATGAATCTTATCCATATTGGATCAATTTAAAAACGCTCATTATCCAACTAATTTTTTAGTGGATAATTATTTTTTAATTCATTTTGCCACCGCTAATTTAGCTTGTATCGATTTTCACTTAGTTAAGGACCTAATTAATTATGCTACTATTAGATTGCCTAATATATACATCGATTAGACTCAATCGATGTTTCTGATTTTGGCGTTTGTTATTATTTTTAAGATTATTTTGTCATTTGAAATGTTAATCCAATTCATTCAATCCACTAAAACAACAGATAAATATGTCAAAATCGTCATTATATTTTATGATATAACACTTCATTGGAATTTCTGATGATTTTTTAAATAATACATACTTGCATGAAACTGCGCACGGAATAATGTATTATTTTATACAAAATAAATGTGAAATAAGAATACATACAATAGCAATACATGAATTAATACTCAAAGATTAAAATGCCCTTAAAGTAAGTTATTCATGTACCGTCAAACCTCTCATAACAGTGTGGTTTGATTCAAGATTTTTTGGCTTTTATAGCGAATGATTATTATACACGTATAACAACATTTGACGCTTAAATATTTTTTGGTTGTTGCAGATAATACTTATCCAAAAATCAATTATTTTTCTTTTTTTAATGTGAGCATGTGATTTTTGCTCTATCTTGATCCGAAAGCTGTAGAAGAATGAACCAGCGGTTGCAGCTAACGAGCATCAAGATTCAGATCAGAGTCTGTAGGAAGAATCACCCGAAGACTCAAGATCAAGCTCAAAAGGTTTATAGATAGGAATCTTGTAACTCGTAGTTGATAGGTTTAGCTAGTTTAGCTTTTCATCTTTGATTTTGGTGTAATAAGGAGCTCAGCAAGCACAACATCAACATCAGTGAAATCACAGTTCTCGGTAGTCCCCAGCTACCAAACTGCCAGAACTACATTGACCTGATTCCTTTATAGCCAAGGATATGTAGGCAACCTCCAAAGTCGGTCAGAATTTTTCCAAAAAATGCTTCCCATGGAGTTTCAAATGGGCAAAAATCGCTCGTAATTGCTCATTTTATCTTTGCCCGAAAACCCTTCATGTTTTCGAGCAAAGAGCGGCAGCTGTGAGTATGTGATTTTTGCCATATTCAAAATACTCCTACAAATTATAGAAATGCTTTTTTTCCCAACTATTTGCAATTTTGTAGGATTTTTTGTAGAATTTTATTAATTATTTGTATTTTTGTGCCCTTTTAATTTTTATTAAAATCATGAAAATGCCCCAAAAAGGTGCATTGCATATTAGACTTTGTATTCATATTTAGGATTAATTAGTTAATTAATTGCTTTATTAAAATGAAAATCACAAGAATATCATTCATTTACATTTTTTAGCATTAAATGCTTGAATAGTATTTTTCTCTTCATTAATTTAAGATTAGCTAATTTTTGTAAATACTATAAATAGATAATTAGTTTAATCTTGTAATTTAGATTAATTTAAGATTTAATGTAGGATTTTAATTAATTAAAAAAAAGAGAAGAATTTGGAAAAGGATTAATTTGGTTTTGAAGTTAGGCCAATTGTTAATACACAAACTCCAGCCCAATTAATTTATTAAAATTCCGTTCAAACCCAGCCCAATCCCATAAAACCGGTCCAACACCCTCACCAAAACGACCCAGTTTCACGCATTCTTCATCACAAATCCGAGTGTATTTTCATGATTCGATATTGTTTTGAGTGTTCCGAAGGTTTGTGCAAGTTCGAATAGTGGTATAGGACTTGTTCGTATTTTTGGTTGAGGTCCCGGGAAACTCGGGATGATTTCGGAAGGTTGTCGGAAGAATTTGAAGTGGTTTGGAAGAGCTGAAGCTGCTGATCTCCTGTCATAACTGCACCTGCGTGAATGGGACAATAGGTGCGGTGCCGCAGAAGTGGCTGGGTGACCACATAAACGGGATTTGGCTAGGCTCCAGAAAGTGCAGGTGCGAGAAGTCGAATGCACCGGCGAGACCGCAGGTGCGGTAAGGGAGCCGCAGGTGCAAAAATTGTTATTTAATAAAATGTCGCATATGCGACCTTGAGTTCCGCAGAAGCGGGACCGCAGGTGCGGTCCAGAGTCGCAGATGCAGTTCCACTGATCAGAAAAGGGGGCAGAACGAGGGTTTAGTCTCAAAACTTGGAAAAATTGATTTGGGAGCTCGGATTGGCAATTTTGAGAGAGATTTTTCACCTGGGTGTTTTGGGTAAGTAATCCTTAATCAGTTTTGATTAATTTTCACGAATCTGTGCTTAAATTCATCCTTTAAATTCGAGATTGGGGTGAAAAATTGGAGAAAATTTGGAAAAGGTTCTTAGGCATAATTTTGGAGTTTTGATCAAGATTTTGATGTCGAATTGGAATAATTTTTGTATGTATGAACTCGTGAGAGTGTGAGGTTTTGGAATTTTTAAATTTTATCGATTCCGAGACGTGAGCCCGCAGGCTTTTTTGGTGATTTTTCTTATTTCGCATATTAGCTTCGAATTAATTAGTGGAATCAGTTGCTTGATGTTATATTTACATTATGCAATTACTTTGAATAGATTTGTGCCATTTGGAGTCGGATACTCGTGGCAAGAACGTGGAATTGAGTTGATTAAGCTGGTTCGAGGTAAGTGGCTTGTCTAACCTTGTCTGGGGATCCCTCCCTAGGATTTGGTATTGTTGTTATTTGAATGCTGCGAACGTGAGATGACGAGTGCGTACACATGCTAATTGTTGGAAACCCGTTTTTATTAAGTAAATTAACTGTGTTTATTTCTTCTTCAACATTACTTGTACTTTTAGCCTACTGCGTAGTATAGGGAAGCATGCTTAAGTGAATTAACTGTCTTATCTGCTTAAATTGTATACGTGAATTCTGTGTAGCATGTTAGAATAGAAATCTTTGTTTTCTTGGTATGGACTTGAATGAAATTGTGGATTCCTTCCTTGAGATTGTTGTGTTTTTATTTTGGTACTACAGATGAGTGTTCTGGGAGATACCCTGCACATATATTGATTTGGACTATAGTGCGGGATATCGAGAGATCCCCAGCACATATATTAAGGATACTAAGAGATCCTCAGGATAGCGAGAGATCCCCAGCACATATATTGAGGATACTAAGAGATCCTCGGGATACCGAGAGACCCCTAGCACATATATTGAGGATACTACGAGATCCTTGGGATACCTAGATATCCCTAGCACATATATTGAGTATACTGAGAGATCCCCGAGTATTTATGTTTGGGACTACGGGACGGGATCCTGGGAGATCCCCTGTCGATATTTCTGTGTACTGAGTGTATATTGTTTGTGATTTCTTCTCATTTACTGATATTGTTTTGATTATATTGTTGCAACTTACACTGTCTTAATTGATAACCGGTAGGGCCCTGTCCTTCGTCGTCACTACCCGACCGAGGTTAGGCTTGGCATTTACTAGGTACCGCTGTGCTGTACTCATGCCCTTTCCTGCACATATTTTTCGTGTGCAGATCTAGGTACATCGACTCAGTCATATCGTTAGCAAGGTGAGGCGATCTCTAAAGGCTTTGAGGTATATCTGTCGTGTCCGCAGACCGAGGAGTCCCTATCTACTCTCTTTTAGTTATAGCCCTTGTATACTTTTTCTTTTGTTTAGATACTCTGGAGTTAGAACACTTGTAGTTATTCCATAGCTTGTGATTTCATAAGATTTTGGGTTTTGGCAAGTGGTTTTAGTTTGAGAGTTTGTAATGTATATGCCGAGCGGCATCTTAGACACTTCATTATGTTATTCCGCAGTTTTTGGCTTGTTTTATCATGTTGTTTCTTTTTCCTCAATTTGTTAGGCTTACCCAGTTGTAGAGACTAGGTGCCGTCACGATAGTTCACGGAGGGCGAACTGGGGTCGTGATAAGTTGGTATCAGAGCTCTAGGTTCATAGGAGTCATGAATCACAAGCTGGTTTATTAGAGTCTTACAGATCGGTATGGAGACGTCTGTGCTTATCCACGAGAGGCTATGTAACTGTTAAGAAATTTTTTACTTCATTTGAATTCCTGGTCGTGTAAGATTTTTGGTATCAAATTCTAAACTTCTGTCTTCTATTCTCCACAGATGGTGATGACACATGCTAATGGAGGTGACCAGACACCCGCGCCTCCTACGACAGCCGTCAGATATCGGGGCCGGGGTAGAGGCTGAGGACGCGCACGCGGTGCATACAGAGCACCCGCGCGAGCTGCTACCCAGGAGCCACCAGTAGTTCCAGCTGGAGCCCAGGCTCCTGACACGTCTATTGCTACTACTACTCCATCTCTCCAAGAGACTCTTGCGTAGTTTATGAGTATGTACACCACTCTAGCTCAGGAAGGGTTGCTTTCCCTTGCAACAGCAACATCCTAGGCCGGGGGAGGAGTACAGACTCCCGCCACCTGTACTTCTGAGTAGTGAGTGCATGTTGAGCAGGTCCCAAAAATTATAATGGCACTGCCTGTAGCCCTAACTCAGCCCGAGGAGAGGGAAGTAGCTTTAGAGGAAGAGCAAAAGAGGCTTGAGAGGTTCAAGAAGTATTAGCCTCCTACATTCAATGGACTAGCATCAGATGATGCTCTGGGATTTCAAGAAGAGTGCTACTGTATCCTCCGTACCATAGCTATATCAGGATCGAGCGGGGTTTCCTTCACTACCTTACAGCTTTGAGGAGCCGCCTATCAGTGGTGGCGTGCTTATTAGTTAGACAGTCCAGATGAGGCAACTTCCCTGACTTGGGCTCAGTTTTCAGATATGTTCACGAAAGAGTATGTTCCCCAGAGTCTCAAGGACCCTTGGCCTACAGAGTTTGAGCATTTGTGCTAGGGTACTATGACTGTCTCGGAGTATGCTGTCTGTTTAACCGACTTGGCTAAACATGAACCAACTTTGGTTTCTACTGTTCGCGAGAAGGTTCACCGGTTTATTGAGGGGCTCATTCCCAACATCAGGTCTAGTATGGCCCAGGAGTTGGAGATGGATATTTCTTATTAGCAGGTGGTGAGCATTACTAGAAGAGTATAGGGTATGTATGCTCGGGACAAAGAGGAGATGAAGTCCAAGAGGTCTCGAGAGTCGGGCTATTTCTCTGGTGCCCGTGCCCCAGCTTCAGCTCGTCATGGTAGGGGTTACATGAGTCACCTCGTTCATTCAGCTCTTCCTGCAGCCAATGGTATTCTAGCTCCTCCTAGGCCTCAGGATCCTTATTATGCACCTCCAGTATCCAGTGTGCCTCCTGTACGAGGTATTTCTGGTGGTCAGTCTAGCAGATCTAGCCCGAGCTAGTCATAGCCACCACATCCTCCCAAAGCTTGTTTTGAGTGTGGTGACAAACGCCATATGTTGAGGGATGACCCTAGACTTGGGAGGGGTGCACCTCCACAGACTTCTTAGCCACAGCACGCCCCGTAGAGTTCTCAGGCTATGATCACAGCACTAGTTGCTACCCCACCTTCTCAGCCAACTAGAGGTGGAGGTCGGGGAGGTAGAGGCCCCCCTAAAGGGGAAGACCAAGCCAAATACTATGCCCTTCCTTCCCGTACAGAGGCTGTCGCCTCTGATTCTATCATCACAGGTATTATCCTAGTCTGTCATATAGATGCATCGGTTCTATTCGATCTAGGCTCCATTTATTCTTATGTGTCCTCTTATTTTGCCCCGCATTTGGGCGTATCTCGGAATTCTTTAAGTTCTCCTGTTTATGTTTCTACTCCTGTTGGAGATTCTCTTATTGTAGATCGTGTTTATGGGTCGTGTTTGATTTCTCTTAGTGGTTTTGATACCAGAGCCGATTTGTTATTGCTCAGCATGGTAAAATTTGATGTTATTCTACGCATGGACTGGTTGTCGCCCCATTATGCTATTCTTGATTGTCACGCGAAAATCGTGATGCTGGCTATGCCAGGTGTATCGCGAGTAGAGTGAAGGGGTACTTTAGATCATACTTCCAGTAGAGTTATTTTGTTCCTTAAGGCTCAATGTATGGTTGAGAAGAGGTGTGATGCATATCTAGCTTATGTGAGAGATGTCAGTATTGGTACTCCTACAGTTGATTCAGTCCCAGTAGTTAGAGATTTCTCCGATGTGTTTCCAGCTGACTTTACGGGCATTCCTTCCGATAGAGATATTGATTTTCACATTGATTTGCTGCCGGCCACTCAGCCTATTTCTATTCCTCCATACCATATGGATCCTCCTAAGTTGATGGAGTTGGAATTGCTTGATTAGGGTTTCATTCAGCCCAGTATATCACCTTGGGGTGCTCCTGTCTTGTTTGTGAAGAAGAAGGATGGTTCTATGCGTATGTTATTGATTATCGCTAGTTGAACAAGGTTACAGTGAAGAACCATTATCTTTTGCCTCGTATTGATGACCTGTTTGATCAGTTATACTGTGCTTGTGTGTTTTCTAAGATTGACTTGCGTTCAGGCTATCATCAGCTGAAGATTCGGGAGCCAGATATCCCGAAAACTGCCTTCAGGACTCGGTATGGTCATTACGAGTTCCTTGTTATGTCATTTGGGTTTATGAGCACGTGATTTTTGCCTCGCTTGAATTATTCCAATAGACTTCTTAGAATTAGGATTTTTCTTTTATTATTCGATTTTTAGAATTTAATTGGGTATTTTTGTGTGTATTCTTATTCGTGTGTACATTTTTAATTGATATAATTCATAAAAAATACAAAAAAGTGCATTTGCATTTAGGACCTTATTTTAATATTTTTAGGTTTATTATTTAATTAATATTACAAAAAATAGAAGAAAATAACAAAAATAGTCCTTTTTTGCATTTTACTTTTAATTTTCGATTTTTTTCCTTAGTTTTCTTTTAAATTAGGAGTTAGTTAATTTTTGAAAATTAATTAGTTTAATTTTAGAGTTAAATCAGGTTTTTTTATTCTTAATTTTGTATTTAACAAAAATCTAAAAAAAAAATGAGAAAAAGAAAAGAAAACTAAAAGAAAATAAGGGTCTTAATAAAAGACCCGGTTTTGGGCCAACCCAGTCACAAACCCGTCTCAAACTAGCCCAATTTGGCCAAACCCAGTCCAAACCTGAACCCCTAACCCAGTCCAACCTCATAACCTCCTAAACGACGTCGTTTTTGTGGGTTTTAATCAGGACCGTCGAGGTTGCTTGATCAGACGGTCCTGAAGCCCATCTTGTTTAATATATTTATGTCCAAACAGCACCACCCCCCTCAGAACTCCCCTACCCTCACCATTTCTCCGACCTCTCACCAGAATATGTAACGCCGCCACCGTCCGCCGTCGGCTGGAAATCGCCTCCGCCGGCGGCGAGTCTCCAATGGCCACCAAATTTTCACCATAGCTCCCTCTCCTCCTCCCCATTCCATATCCGCCCTCAGTTTCCATCAAATCCTACCCAAACGCGTCGAATATTGGAAACCCTAATAGCCGCCTCCGCCGTGTCCGGCGGCGCCGCCACCAAAACTTACCAAAATCACGTCCCTGGACCATTTTTTCTCCCTCAGTCCAAATCCCCACTCACCCTCTTTCAAACACCCCTGGAACCTTTCGAATTTCCAATCGAAGTTTGACCTATGCCGGAATCTAAGTAAATCTGTCCCTGGATCACTAATGGGTCAAAACCCATGCCAATCGACTGTTCTATATAAGAATAAGAGATTGGCATGGAGTTTGACTCATTCTGAGGTCTCCCGTTCTGTGCAAATCGCTCCAGTTTCAAGCATATTAGGTATTTCTCTGTTTTCTTTGCTTTTCTGTTCATTGTTTTTTGCTTAGTGTTTCTTTCATCATTTCATTTTTTATTTTGTGTTTGAGTTAGGGTTTTGATTTTTTACATTACAACCATATAGTTTAATTTTGTTCTTATTATTAGTGATTTTATTGTCTGTTTGAGTTTAATCGTATGATTCCATGTTTGATACTGTTTTTACATTTTATTTTATTTTGTTTATTTTGCTATTTTTCACAATGTAGTTTCAGTTTTATTTTTTTGCTTTTAGTTGTTAGTTTACTGTTTTATTAGTTTAATAACAAATTTAGCCTTAGGACACATTGTTAATTAGAACTAATTCGAGTTCTAATTAGGTTTAGATGGATTTTGGTAGTTCAATTTTAGGGGTTTTGATAATTAGGCTTGTTTGGTTATAGCTGAATAGTTTCCAGCCCTTGATTGATTAACCATGGTCATTTTGACCAAGTTCAAAAGGGCTGGGGTTAGTTAACATAGGCTAGTAATTTTGAATTGAGTCAGGGGTAGTATAGGCATTTTACAATAAAAAAACTTGCAGTAGCTGAATTGGAATCCCCTAGAACCTTCTAGATTGGGGTTTTAATTTGAAATTTAGGAAATAGGTAACATTACTTGACCGGCAAGTCATGAATTGAGGGTCGAATTAGCTAAATATTGAAAACTAAAAGGACCAAAGGCTAAAAACCTAAGGTCTGCAGCTTTCCTTAGTAACTTGCCTATAAAGGCATTGTTACTTAGAGCTGAAGGGAGGAGGCCAAGCATTAAAAAACACTGAAAAAACTTCTGAAAAGTTTAGGCGACCAAAAACTCTAAAAATCACTATTCCATTGAACTTTTAGGGAGATCTGGAAGCTCTCAAGTTCCAAATTCAATTTTCAGATTATCTAAGGTTGAAAAATGGCTTGAACTTTCCTTGTGTTTCAGTAATTTAGGTTTTAAAAGGTTCCTGGGGTTATTTGAAAGTTGAATTTGGTTCATTCAAGCTGGTTTTGGGTTGTTTACTGGTGTTACTTGCCTGAAATCATTTCCTGGGTTATTTGATACCATTTCTGGGCTTTAAATTGGCTTTACTGCTGTTGTTCGTCGCTGCTCAACTGACCTTCAATTCCCCTTCATTTTGTTCCAATTTCCAGGTACCTTTTAACCTCAAATGATGTGTGAGGAGCTGAATCAGCCCATGTACGACTGATTTGTTGAAGAAATGATACACTATTTTTTCTTCCTTTTTGCGTTAATTCATTTATGAGTATATTTGCTCGAAAGCTCAATTTATGCTTCATTGTAATGAGAGAATCCAGTGATCTAGACATTTAACATGTGTAATTAACTTGGACTATTGAGCTATACCTCATTTTACTCATTCATGATTGTTCTAGTAGTGTAAATTGGTTTCGCATGCTATGTTAGTTTAAAGGTAGAAATGAGTTGAGAATTGTTAGGAAGTCATCAAGAGTTTAGTCTATAGTAGTACTGATTCCTTTAAAGGGTTTTCAAGGTCTTTCTGTCCCGTTATAAATGTTAGTTTGATTTTAAAATTTGAGTATTGTGTGAGCATGGAAATAACTATAGGTTAATATATTTGTTTATGAAAGAATTAATATTGTGGTGAACTGATTTTAAGAGGGTTCTTAGTTAAATCCTGATCTTGAAATTTGCTCGTTTTTCTGTTGTAAAAGTGAAATTAAAGGGTTGGCCTGTGAGTTGAGCAGCAAGTTTGAGCTAAGGGTCCTGTCCTTATTGGAAGTGATCCTTGTTCGAATTTGTGCTCATTCTCAGGCCCAGGCATTTAATTTGAATCTGATGGCGTTTTGGGTTAATTTGTGTCGAAAGGGTTAAATCAGAATTTCAAATCTCCTAATTTCATATTTTTGAGTTGGCATTGATTTGTGTTTGTATCATTATAATCTGGTTCAAATCATTTGGATTACACAAACTGAGCCCAACGTTGGCCCAGTCGCATAAATAAGCCCAGCTATTATTCATATTTATAATGGCCCACCAATGATTGGAGCTGTTTGGATTTCGTTAATTTTGAGCCTTGCTCCTCACTTGGACTTCACGTTCCCCCCCTTCATCATTTCACCATTTACTGATTCATAGGGCTTAAAAAATATTATGTTCATTTAGATGGAATTTCAATCACTGAAGGCCTCTAGTCAATTAGCTAGGTCCTTTTAAATGATTGCGGAAGTGGCCCAAATAGATAATAATAGTTCATGGCCTTCTCCGAATTTTAGTCAGGATGTCCTTTAAAAATGGAATCGAGGTGCGCCGCGCCAAATCAAAATCACAAATTACGTGGCCCTCTTTAATTATATTTTTTTAAAATCCTTAGAACTTGGGATGTGCCATTAGCGAATTTTCATGGCTTCCCGCAAAGTTAATAACGCGTTAGTCTCTTTAGGTGCGTCTTTTAATAATTTTACCTTCTTAAACTCGGGTGTGCATTTCATGTGACCCAAATTCAAATCCTAAAACGTTGAATAAAATGTGTTTTAGATTGCGGGTGCATTTCATGTGACGCGATCCAAAGACACATTTTAGACGATGTTCAATCTTCTTTAAAATTAATCAAAAGCTGTAGATATTTTTAAAATTGTACTATAGGTTGAAACATCTGTTAAAATCAGATAATAGGCCAATTATGACAGTTGAGCGGCCGTGCAAGAACCACGGAACTCGGAAATGCCTAACACCTTCTCCCGGGTTAACAAAATTCCTTACCCGGATTTCTGGTTCGCGACTGTTAAACAGAGTCAAACCTTTTCCTTAATTCGGGATTCAAACCGATAACTTGGGACACCATAAATCTCCGAAGTGGCGACTCTGAATCTTTTAATAAAATGTATCCCGTTTCGGTTGTCCTTTAATTGGAAAAACTCTCTTTATCATACCCTCCCGGGGGTGTAGTGAAAAAGGAGGTGTGACAGCTCTGGCGACTCTGCTGGGGAAAAGAACCCAGAACTTTTGGTTCAGGGTTCAGAATTCGAGCTTAGAATAATTGTTATATTTGGCTTTATCTGATTTTTGTTACATGTTTGGGCCAAATGTGCTAAGTGTTACCACTTTGATATTTTGTGAACTGTATATAAATTGCTACGAAACCCATCTTCTCTCTGAGTCTTCTAAATCATGAAGAAGGGTGCACTTCGTGTGACTTCTTTTCTGTCTAGAGTCCAATCCCATTTTAGAATGAGGTTCGGATAAGTTGCTAGGCCGGTGAAGCTTCTGTATTCCCGGTACGCTGCCTCCCTCTTGGCTCGAGCTGTCTGCTTGGGTAAGCTAGGTCTAGTACAACAAACCTAGGTTTTGAACCTAGAATAACTCAGCCTCATGCCGGATCCCTAGTAGGAACGTTTGTTTGCATCATGTGCATTTGACTTAGGGGACTCAATACAGGGGTTGGGTCCGTCTATTACAGATGATCTGAAATGAGAAGACCATCTTGATGCATCCTATGTGCTACATGTTACATTTATTCAAGGGTAAAATGGTCATTTTACGGACCAATGATAGCTGAGGGCAATTTAAAAAATGAAAAAAAAGAAAAACAATGAAAAAAAAGAAAGAAAAAAAGGGAAAAAGAAAAAGAGAAAAAGAGAAAAAGAGAAAAAGAGAAAAAGAGAGGGTGAAGTGTGAAGATAAAGCAAGTGGGGGCCCGATTATATTTTATGTCACATTTTTTAAAAAAGAAAAGGAAAAAAAAGAAAATAAAAAATTCAAAAAGATTTTGCACTTTTCCATCAGTTTCCAAAAAAAAAAAAATCAATCAAAAAAAGAGGAAAAAGAAAATTCCAAAAAGATGTTGCATGTTTCATCCTTTTTCAAGAAAAAGCAAAAAATATGTTTTCTCTAAATTAGTTATTTTAAATTCTCACACGTATCCAATCTGCCCGAACTACGCGTACCTGATTCTCGTATTTCAGAGCGTGATACGTAGGCAACCCACATAGGGTTCGGTCTTCCTATTAAGCTTAGGTTTTCGGCTTTGCGGGGTCTTAGCCAAATTTTGCACTTCTGGCCATATTTTGGCTAAATAAGTCATTTTGCAAAATAATCGCAACCACGTCTTGCATGTGTCAAATAGGGAATGTTATTGTCTCACATAGTATTGGTTAAGTTTTCTCATACAGGTGTGGATCTAGTTACCGGAATTTGAGCATGACAGATACCCCAAGACGACTGCATTCAGGAGTTTCTTAAGAAGATATTTTTTTAAAAATTTAATTTTTGTGTTTTGAGCCTATTTTTTTTATGTCGTCTTTTACTTTCTAGTTTTGCACAGTAATGTCGAGTTTCTTGTTAATATATTTGCTATTTTGTATTTGAAAAAAGATGTGTAATAAGTCAAAAATAAAAAAAAGAAGAGATCTTGCGTTTTTATACTTCGATTAGATGTTTTCTTTAGAATACTAACTCTAGAAGTTCAAAAAAAAATATCTTTTGTGATTTTCCTTAGGAAATTAATAAAATTATTTTTACAGGGCTAAAAATTCAAAAAAAGAGAATTTTCTTTGGTTGTGGTAGTGCCTTGAGGGCTTGTCAGAGGTTAGGTGTTTGTGGTCTTAGGTTGGGAATGCAAATTCATGGTTTCCTTTTGAGAACTGGGCATGCTTCTAATGGGATTTTTTCCAATGTCTTGATCTTGATGCATGGAAGTTTCGGAGGTGCTGGTGATTATGCATGGCGTGTTTTTGAAGAGATAGAGAATAAGAATTCAGTATCTTGCAATTCTATTATTTCAGTTTACTCTCAGCGAGATGCAGTTTCTGTGTTTCAGGTCTTCTCTGATATGCATGTGAGCACGTGATTTTTGCCGCGCTCAAATCACTCCTATAGAATTCATTAAAATTAGAATTTTTCTTTTAATATTTGAATTTTTAGGAATTAATTGCATGATTTTGTGTTTTGTTTGCATTTTATGTGCATTTTTTTTAGTTGTCATGAAAAATGAAAGAAAAATTACAAAAAGTATAAACTAAATAAAAAAGAAGAGGAACTAAAGAAAACAATTGGCCTTCATACCCAGTTTTGGGCCAAAATCAAGCCCAATCTCGCCCCCAAATCGGACCAAACATGCCCCAGCCCAACAACCCCAGACCCGGCCTGCTCCCCTGGTAAGCAAAACGACGATGTTCCGTCGCAAAACAATCCCAGCCGTCGAGGATCTTTGATCCAACGGCTGGGAAGTGGTTTAATTTTAATATATTAGTGTCCTAAATGCCTCCCACCCTCCTTTCGTCTCTCCAGAACCCCAAAGAACCCCTCCCAATCTCCGCCACCTTCCGCCGTACGCCGCCGACCGGAAATCATCTCCACCGGTGGCGATGCTCCGATGAACCCCAAATTTATACCCTCGAATCCTCCCCCTCTCCTCTTTCCAATGCCCCAAATATCACCTTTCGAATGTTAGCCTATTTTTTTGAATATTCAAAACAGTGACGCCGCCTCCGTCGCCCATGGCTGCGCCACCACTAAATGGCCCCAAATTAACACCATATACTCCACTCACCTTCCTTTTCCTAAATCCGTAACTAGAATCCTCCAAATCCAAGCGAAACCCTAAAAATTTTAGATCTAGGGTTTTCAAATTTCAACACTGTTCTGGGAATTTCAGTACTCGAATAATTTTTTATTAATGTTATATGTTTTATTTTAACAAAATAAACATATAAAATTAACAAAAAATCAATTTCGATAATCGATCAAATAGAAGACCAAAATCAGTGAGTTCCTTCCTTCTGTTTGATTTTTTCTTGTTTGATTAATTCTGTTCTCATAGTTTCTAATTTCTAGTTTAATTTTGTTTTTGATTTTGTTGACTTAGTCCGCATGATTTCTGATTTTTAGTTTTGTTTTGATTTTGGTTATGATATTGTTGATTTAATTCAGTGGTTAGTTCCTTAATTTTTACTTTATTGAATAGTTTAGTTTAATTTGATTTTTGTTTTCTGTCCAGTCTCCCTATCATTAATTTCGATTATGTTGATTCATATTTGTGTATGTCTGACTTCGATACATGATTGTGTGCTGTTGATATGAATTCTACTTTAGTTTTCATTTTTACTTGTTAGATAATGGTTCATTAAAATCAGAGTTCAATTCCAATTAATTAGATTAGTTAGTTCAAAGTTTAAACTTTGTTTGGTTATAGCTGATAATCTTTAACTAGGGTAAAAGAGTTGAAGGTTTGGTTTGGTATTAGGTTAGTAATTTCAAATTAGTTTCAGGGGTAGTTTGGGTATTCAGGATTGGGTAGGAATGCTGTAGTTTAAACTAGAATCTTCTAGGACCTTATAAAATAGGGCCTTAATTCTAATTTCAGAAACACGGGGGCAGTAACTTGAGAAACAAGTCAAAAAATGAAGGTTTAACTAATAAAAACTGAAATAAAAGAGGGGGAAAAAGAGGTAAAACAAAATCTAGAAGTTTCCCTGATTTTCTGCCTATAAAAGGCAGTACCCCTGTCTTCTTTACCAAGTTTTGAACACCTGAAAATTCCCCAAAAGGTTTTTTTCATGCGATGTTTTGAAGATCTGAAACTTCAAATTCAAATTAAAAAAAAAACAAAGAGTTTGAAAGTTGAGAGTTTAGAATTTCAGTTTAGATCCTAGTTCTTCAAAAAATCCAAAAACAATACAAAATTCCAAAAAATCCTATTCTATTGAAGTTCCTTAATTTAATTTCAAGTTCTAGCTGCTCATTCAAGTTTCCTAGCTTAGCTAAGGGTAGAAATGGTTTGAAATATTCCTGATATTTGGTTGCCCAAGTTTAGAGGTGTTCCTGGGTTGGATTTCGAGTCAATTTGGGTTTGATCAAGTCTATTTTGGTCATTTTATTGGTGCTTGTTGTGAGCACGTGATTTTTACCTCAAGTAAAAGAATTCCAAAATCAAAATAAAATAATTTTCGTTTGCAATTGTGTGACTCGTGTGAAATACCAGTGTTGGTTAATTGGCTGAAGGAAGATAAAAAGGGAATTGATTAGGAAAATGTCATTAAAATTGTAGAACAAATGCTAGGAAATTTGGAAACTAAATACAAAATAATAATAATAATAAAAAATAAATAATAAATACATCAAAAAAATAATAAAATAAGTACAAAATTGAAAATACAAAAACAAAACAAAATACCAAATAAAGACATAAGCTTGGCCC
>MU726355.1:19013-56433 GCA_026770625.1 Nicotiana glauca | reverse complement strand
TGTGATGACTCAGCAAATTCCTGAAGATGGGGTCTTTTGGACGGCCGTCCGAATGCAACATCCCTTCTATACCAAGCCTGATAGTCAAGGTATACCTCTCCTTTAGCTCGGTCTCGGACACAAGTATTTGCAGCCAAATATTGACATTCACTCCAAATCTGACGAACTATAGCTTCAGGAAACTGACCGTCAGGGCCAATCTCAACTACTTGCAGACTGAGATCATCATCCTTGGATATTATTTGGCATCTCCCAAGCTGTCTCAGCACCCGATAAAGAGCATAAGGTTGAATACTCTTAAGCCCCATCAGAAGAAAATGGGGTCGGGCAACCGGCATATATGCAACTTCATCAACGGGTAACCATCCGAATGTCCACTCAATTTGGCTAGCAGTGAGGGACCTAAAATATGTTGTCCAACCCGCGAATCCACTCATCCTTGGATCCCCGGTCACACCTCCTTTTTTCCTATACCCGCAAAGGCGTAAAGGAGTTTTTCCACTTAAAGGACAGTCGGAACGGGATTTACTTAGATTCAGAGTCACCACTTGAGAGATTAATGGTGTCCCAAGTCACCAGTTGAATCCCGTACCGAGGAAATATTACTCGGTTAACAGTCCGCGAACCAGAAATCCGGATAAGAAATTCTGTTAATCCAAGAGAAGGTGTTAGGCACTCCCGAATTCCGTGGTTCTAGCACGGTCGCTCAACTGTTGTATTTGTTTTTATCTGATTTCTATATATATTCTATTTTATGTGCATTTATTAATAATCCGCTTTATTATTGAATTTTACAAGGATTGCAATGTCGTAAAAATGTATTTCGGACCACACCGTACCAGTACGCCTGTGACTTTTAACACATTTCGACTTCGTTGGGATTTAGATTTGGGTCACATAAATGTGCACCCGAATTTAAGAAAGTAATTTTATTTAAAACGTACCTAAAAGGACTAGCGTGTTATTATCTTTGGGGAAGGCCGCGAAATTCGCTAAACGGCCTATCCCGAAATCTAAGTATTTTATTAAGTAATTAATGAGGGCCCCGCAATTATATATTTGATTTGGCGAGGCCCGTCTCATTTTATTATTAAAGTCCAATCCTAAAGTAATTATAATTTTCTATTTGCTTTGTATCTAAAGGCCAATTAATTCATGAGTACGAATTCGAATTTCAAATTCAAGTCCGGATTTAAACAAAAGGTCTTTCCTTTTAGCTTGAACCCGCTACTCAAATTGAAACTCAATATTGTATTTATGTATTTATTTCCTAAGGTAATTTCGGTAAGCTCCATCATTCAGGAGTTTTGGACCCGTAATAGTACTTACCTAGGCCCAATATCAAATTATCACATCCGTTCTATTATTTACTCCAAATTTACATTTTTCTTTGTTGCTAACTCTTGCTGCTTTTAACAAAAGAGAACAATTAAGCCTGAAACTAAAACAAATAGATATGGTTATCTAATTACTAATAATAAGAGTAATAGGTGATGTTCACAGCCTTAAATCCAAATTATTTCAGTTAAAAATCATAATAGAAAATTACTACTGTGCATTCTTCTAATAAATTGAAACACACGATGACAACTTATTGGCTTAGATCCAAACTTATCCGTTCTTAATTATCACAACTGTTATTCAACTCAAATTAGTCAAAGAATTGATATTCAATGCTTAAATCCAATGACCTATCAATATTAACTAACGACCTGAAACTACTAATATTGAAACATTTATTTGGAGTTGGATTCAAATTGACTTGCACATAAAATGCCTCTGATTCCTAAGTCTTAAACAACAAAGTGCTAAACCAATACAAATACTACTACACTAAATTCAAAACTGAAATTACCACAAATCGACAGTCTATCAATTTGCATAATTCAAATCAATCAGTCCAATTATACATCCAAACAGTCCAAATCTCAGTCTATATTGTTCAATTACAACAGCTAACAAATTTAAACAAATTAAACTACATTAACCACAACATCATACAATCATCTGAAATAAAGAGATTTGGGAGCAATTTCTATTTCACTTGATCTGAAAGTTATATGAGGTGATTGAGGTAGTGTACCTGGTAACACAATTTCAAAAGGAGAAAAATGAAGAGGTCAGCAGCAGTAACGACTTCAGCAGCCACGCAAAAAATCAGTTTGAAATCCCAGCAACAGTCAATGAAACAAGTAATAACAGTCCAAATATGTTGCAATTCACTCTAACAGGCCCCAATTTCAACTCAAATAGATCATAAAGCAACTCAAAATGCCTTTGGAATTCAAATCTAAAACAGAAATGAAGAAAACTAGAATTGAATCTAAAGGTTGGCAAAAATAGGCAATGGAACAGTGAGTATTTTTGGTTTTTTCACTGTTTATGATTTTTTTGGTTTTGAATTTTTGAATTTCAGGTTTTCTAGATCTGAAAAATGATAGAATACTTTGGAGGAAAGTTTTAGGATGTTCCCCAAAAAACTCTTAATTAAGGCAGAAACATGCCTATTTATAGAATAAAATTTGGAGGGAAATTAAATTTTTAATATTTTCAGATTAACCCCCCTTTTTATGATTTGTTCCACCAATTACTACACTTACTTTATTTAAATTTGCACTAGAACCCATTCTAGAAGGTTCTAGTGGCATCTACCATGTTCTTTAATCCTTAAAATGTCTACCTTACCCTTACTTCTATTCAAAATTTACCCAACTACCATTTTGTTATGCCTGAAATACCCCTACTTCCTTAGTCTTATTACCACTATCCCATTTTCTATACCCAAAATACCCCTGAGACTAAATTGGTTTTACCCATTAACCTTTTGTCCCTTTAACCCCTTTTACCCCTAAACTAACGACCATGATTTAATCACAACTACAGGATTTAATAACCTAAAGCAAAACTAATCAGAATTAACCAATTACCATTCGAAAATCAGCAGCTATAAACCAATCCTTAATTATCAACCAGATTTTAACAAGCATGAGCAATTCGAATTCAATTAACTACTGGGATATCAAACTTATTGACGAATCAAAAATTAATCAGAACTAAAACTAAAACCCTAATAATATCAAATTTTAAACCTAAAAAAAAACTATTCGAAACAAAGATTAAGTAATTCTAATAAAACTAATGGCAAAACAGAACTTGATTTAAAACAAACACATGTCCACAAATAAAGAAAAGGACTTGAAGCACTTATCTCGGTTTTCTTCCTATCTTGCTTTGATCATATTTTTTGAATAGAACTCCTTTGAATCTTTTAGGATTAAACCGTAGGTTCTTGACCGGAAAAAATTAAAAACGGAAATTTGAGACTTTCTGATGGGTTTTGAGACAAGCAGTTATGGGGAATGGGTAGAGGAGGTTACGGAGGAACTATGGTGTATTTTTGGGTTGATTTGAACGAACTAGTGTTCGCCGGAGCTAGGGTTCCGGCGACACTTTTTCAAAGATTCGAGACAAACCAAAAGGATTCGAGGGAAGCGGGATAGAGGGGAGGATTCAGGGGTTCGAGACGGTATGGTGGTGTTTTTTGGGAGTCGAACAGTGTAACTATTGTTTCCCGCCGGTAGGGTTCCGGCGGGGTCGGCGGGGAACGTAGAGGCGGCTGGGGCCTTAGGGTTTCTAGGGGTGTGTTTGAGAGACGAGAGACAAGGGGGGGTGGGGGACGTCCGACAATTATATACAAAATGATCGGGGATTTCAGGCCATTAGACCATGGTAACCTCGACGGCCTGGATCGCTTGGATCAAAAACGGGGTCGTTTGGGTTATGGGTGGGTGCTGGACCGAGTCTGGTAAGGTGTGGGCCTAGGAAATTTTGGATCAATTTGGGCCTGGGGCGGATTTCTCTTTGGGCTAGGGTATTTTTTATGTGTATTTGGGTTATTAGCCCAAATCAATTTGTTCTTTATTTCCTTAATATTTTTTGTGTTTTATTTTCACTTGGTATTTTGTATTTTTCTTTTCTTTTGTTATTTTTGTATTTTCTTTTGCTTTTGCATTTTTGTATTTATTTTCTGCTTTTATATTTCCGAAATTAAACTAAAACTAATAACTATTTTGTAGTAATTCTGATTAAAACACTAAAAAAATATTATTTTGATTTTTCCTAAATTGTTTCGACATGAATCCATACTAAAATTATAAAATTAAAAACCCTAAGGATATGCCTATTTTTGTATTTTTTTAATATGAATTATTATGCACAAATATGCAACAAATATCAGAAAAATGATACCAAATTTACAAAAAATTGTAAAAATTACTCTGTTCGAATTTTAGGAATAATTTGCTTAGGGCAAAAATTACGTGCTCACAAGTACGTTCTTAAATAGACCCTTGGATCCCCTGTACAATCGCACATTTTGAACTTAGGAGGTTTGTACCCCTCTGGCAGTTCAACATCTGGCTGTATACAAAGATCTTCGTAGTTTAGCCCCTTAATTCCCTTACTACCTTCAACGCCTTGAATTCTGCTATTCAACTTTTTAAGCTCTTCGGCTAGGTTTCTGATGAGCAAGTCCTTATTATCGTACTCGTATGTGCTTGAAATGGGATGCGTGGAGTGCGGCACAGTCTCCACATAGATGGGGGTATTATGTTGGGTGCGGCATTTGTGGAGTTCTGGAGCAGTGGGGTGTTATTTGAGATATGGCAAGTATTGCAGTGGTGGTGAGGAATGTGATGGTTTTATTGCTTTGGGATATTTTGTGGAGGTACAGGATTTTGAGTATTTGGGAAAGTAACCTCTAGAGTATTGAGGGAAAATGACAGATTTGCTAGATTCCGGACTTGATCAAGTTTTTCCTGAAGCTTTAACAGCTTTTGTTCTAGCTGGGATGCATTTTCCTTGGGGACCAGAGTTCCGTGACCATAGGCAACCTCTACCTGTTCAGTTGAGTTCTTCTTTTTGGCACTGTTCAAATTTTCCATTTCCCTTTGTTCTTGTGCTTGATAGGACTGAGAGGGGGAGTAGGTGGAGGGCCCCTATATCTCGTAAAATATGATAACGTTGCCAGATTTGACGAACTAACCTTTGGGGAGGGGATAAACAAAAAGTAAAAATAAAAGGTAACAAGTCAGTGATGATTATAAAAAAAATATTGCAATATTTAAACACATAGTGCAGAAATATAAAGTGTGTCATAATTTGGGGACCACTTTTTGTGCCCGAGGTAGGCCTAGCCACAAGTTGACTTGGAGAACTTAGAATTCTAAATGCCTCATTTTATTGATAAAAAGTATAAGAATCCCAAATCGATTCTAAATAACAAGAAATAAAATTTGCTAGTGGTCATTGGCCTTATTACATTTTATAAAGCAGAAATGAAAACTCCTATATATTTGGTCCCAGAGGGACCTTCCCCAGACTCGGCATCATTGGCTCCATCGAACAGATTCCCTAGCTCGCATAGTCCCAACAGCAAGTAGGCTCTGGCCATATGTCCGCCTTCATTTCCTTCAGAAGTCCGGCAATCTTCGACCCTCTTCAAAAACATCTTTTCCAACTCCACTATACCTCGCTCCCGATACCCCAGTCATTTGTTGGCACTGACAATCATATCTTTCCACTCTTCAATTAGTTTTTATTGGCTTCATGTATCTCACGGTGCTCGCTTTCGCATTCTAGGATTCTCTTTCACAGATGGTTGTACTTGACATGTGCTTTGGCCTTTTCATCTATGATCCTATTACCTCGAACAAATCCAGTCTGGCCAAGACCACTATGATTATCCTCCAACCAGACCAAATAATAAGGAGCGTAACCTGCATGGTATCTTTCTGGTTCGATGGTGTCCCTTCCCAAGACAATCTTGCAGTGCCACATGTGCTGAGCCTGGAATCTGTAAGGACTGTCGTCATTCTGGAAGCCAGCCTGGAAGTGACTCATATTTTCGACCATGGATATAACCTGCTTCCTGCCCGCTTGTCTAATAACCCGAAGAGGTACGTAAGGGTACGTTCCTCTTAATCCGATTATATCAGGAAAGGTACGTCTATGGATCGGACGATGAACTCCTCGGTTGGGAACCACTCGAACATCCATTGTACCCGGTCCTCACTCAGATTTTCTAAGAGTTCGACCCATTCTCTAGAATTCTCCGATTGGGCGAACATTTCGAGCGTGTAATTCATTCGCTTTGGATGATGAAAAGCGATATGATCATCCCAGTCCCTCCGACTTTTTGGAGAAGTTCCACGAGCCAAAGTTAAAGTAGTAAATTACAACCTTCGAAGTGTTTCGCTCCACGTTGACACTTTTCTAGGGCTCAGTATATTTCTGCAATGATCATTGGTACAAGGCTAAATGGTTGTCCGTCAATTCCCTCCATTAGAGTCCTAGTTACCATAGCCAGTCTGGTGTGGATTCTTGCCTTCTTAGTTGGAAACACGATCAATCCCAGGAAGCAAAACATAAACACAACGACTTTTCGTTGAATATGTCCCAATGATGTGATGGAAAATTAGTCAGGATAGGTATGGTAGGATTTGATGTGACCGTACCTTTTGCACAAATAATCAAAATGGATATAGTAGTCTTTCAGACATGTCAGTTCAGGATTTTTTTTTTCAAAACCATCATCTTGAGGAAACCCCTACTCTTGCGGTTCTAAGGCATCAACAACCCCAGTGTTTCCCATGGTATACCGGCTAATCCCCCTATTTCTTTTAGCAAGGGTGTCATTTCAATATCCCCGAAGTGGAACATTGACCGCTCACAATCCCAGAACAAAGTAGCAGCTTCTATGATCTTGTTGTTGGGTTGAATTTCCATGAGAGAGGGTAGGTTCCCCAAATATTTTCGGATAAGAGTCAGATCACTGGAATGAAAATCCTTCCACCAGCTTTGCAGTTTGGGGCGGATGTTGGTGACCAGGCCGAATCTGGGGACTTCGTGCCTCATATTTATGTAAGACAAAGGGTTAGTCCCTTACCCCCACCAGACTCGACTATTTTATATCAATAATTGGCATAAAAGCATTTAGTTCTCCAAATAAATGCACAGAACGTGATAATGTTCGTTTGGGTTTTAGGGAAACCCAGTGGACTTTGGACAAAGTTATATTAAAGAGTCATTATGCGGACAAAATAACTGACTTGGCTAGGTTTGACCATGATGCATGCATAATTTTAATCAGAGTAAGGTTTCTATGGGGTTTTAGACTGGTACCCTTAAGCGGACAACTCAAGGGGAAAGGCGCGGAACCGTCGACTACACCGTTGATCGACTAGTTTTACCGCAAATATGCCATTTTCGGATTTAGGGTGATAGTATCGGAAGAGCGCAACCACTCATAATAAGCGTTGTTATAGGATTTTGTTTGGCACGAGCGACCGTTAAAGGCATGTAGTCATGTATTTGCACGTTAAGAAAGCAGTAAATACAACAGTTTCATAATGTAAAGCTGGAGTAATGAAAAGTAGCTAAGAAAAGAAAAGGGGATAAGTCAGTATTGTAATTGAAAAGAAAATTGAATGCTTAAAGAAAAATAAACAAATAATTGCGCGTAAAGAAGCATAAATTCACAATAAAAGACTGAGATGGTAAAATCCTAAAATATCCCCAGCTAAGTCGTCACACTGTCGCGCCCCATTTTTCTTGCGAAATCGGATTTATGGCATTTGGGAGGACAACTCATTCCTTTTGGAAATTAGGTTTAATTTGAAGAGTCGCCACCTAATGATTAGGGTGCATTAGGACACCAAGGAGATTTTTATTTGAATATCCAGAAATTGGGTAAGGGCTTGAAATTATTCAAAGGGGAAACTGTTAGGCACCCCTCAGAATCCACTAGTATGGTTTCCCGGCCAGACTATTATTGTGAAATTTAGAAACGAAAAAACACATAGACAAATAAAACTTCAAATAAGAGGGGATTTTCACATAAAGGTTTACAAACAAACAAAGTTGGAAAGAACTAAAAGAAAGCTAATTTTTCTTAAAAGACAGAGTTTGAAATTCTTTTTTTTTAAAAGAAACAAGAAAGAAGGGAAGGGGGTCCTAGGTTTATTAACAATATGGATCACCCCACACAATGCCCGGTAATCACTCCTCAATGAGGGGCTACGCGTGGCATTATCACATGGTCATCATGTACATATCTACCCTTTCCATCCCGTTAAGGTATTAAAGCGCGTAATGGTCTCGTTTACTTATTGCATGCTATTACCTGTCCCAATCCTGTCAGTCCCGGAGGAATTTAGGACTACCAATCCTAAAGGGGAGGGATATTAGGCTTATTTCTAGTTTTAAAGGTAAAAAATCTAAGTCGACATATAAAACATGTATAGCAAGTTGGGGGAAGAAACATAACAAGCAAAGGCTCAGATATGTCCCTTTTACTTAAAAAGCACATAATTTAGCATGACTTACACATACTAGTTAAGGTCTGATTAAGTACTAAGCATGAGAGAAACTAAAGGTTGAGGCAGATGATTTACTATATAATTCAGATAAGAAGCTCGAATCAGGCCTGCCTATTGGTTGTAGTTATTAATAGAACTAATTTAATTTAAAGCTTTACCCTAAGTCTTGCCTTAGTGTTGGACAAAGATCCTATAGGCATGGTATCTACTGAATTCAGCAAGCAATGAAATAACAAGTTCAAAAATAAACTGAATATGTACTGGCTTTAAAAGGGGAGTGAAATTATTAAAGAAAAAGCCAATTTTAACGAAGGTTATGAGTTCTACAGAACTGTTGTTACTGATTTTTAATTCCAGATGTGAATTAAGCGGCTCAAATTCGATTAAGAGTTCCTATAGGCATGTTTCCTACGCGTAGTTGATTTTAAATGCGGTTAAAGTGCAGGAAACTTGTTATAAAGACTTATGAACCTAATATCTAGGTGCATAAATTGTTTTAAGAACCTATGAACATGATTTCTATATCCAGAAGTTGTTTTAAACACCTATGAACATGATTTCAATATGCAAAAATTATTTGTAACCGTATGAACATGATTTCTAAGTGCAGAAGTTATTTTACAAACCTATGAACATGATTTCAATATGCAGAAGTTAATTGAAACCTAATGAACATGATTTCTAAGTGCAGAAATTATTTTAAGAACCTATGAACATGATTTATAAGCAGAAGTTAATTGAAATGCTATGAACATGATTTCTAAGCATGCATATTTAAAGTACATATAGGCATGATATCTACCCTTTTGGCATACATAGTTACCCGCCCTTTTCACTAACCATCCCCAAGGGTTTATTACAAATTATTACAGCCCTCAAGTGTCTAAGTTCAGAGGGAACTCAATGGGTCCCAAGGAAAGGCTCACAAGAGGGGGCAGAACATAAAGACTAAGAGAGAGCGCAAGTGCAGAAACAGATCTTAAAGAAACTAAGGAAGTAAAGGAAAGGGAAAAGGGTGCTGGGAAATAGTTACAGAATTAACAACTTCACACAAAAGGGATTCAGGGGTTGGGACCGATTGCAAAGAGCCCTTATGCTTGGGCATTAATTGATTCTGGGCATGCACAACAATAAGGGGCGATGTTATGCTCATAAAACCAACTAGAATATACAGCATACAATGATAACATGAGGTTATGATCCCAGGGGACCAAGTTTGAATCATAGACAACAATACTTTAATGTTGTCATGCCTCAAATGACCATCAGTGTCAAACAACTTAGAATACACAATAGAGGCAGAACAGACAGAAGGAAAATGCTAATACATATTGAATCAAACTCATAAGTAGGCTGTCAGGAAGGAAAAGGTGTTAAATAAACACATAGTTGTGATGCTGAATCATAATTAGAACATACCAGTTCAAGGAAAGCAAAATTGAGAAAGAAGCAGGTGGCAGGACTTGCAAACAGGCCACAAGTAAGCAGAGATAATACTTTTAAATAGAAGTTCAGAAAAGAAACTATGAGTGATAGTGTGTAGAAAACTAAGAGTCTTCGTGTTTTGTGTCAATGTAAGAGTCAGGTATTTATAGTGTGAAGAATAGGCAGAAACAAGGTAAGAAAACAATTAAGGAACTGAATATCAATTAAGAATCAATCAATACAAGACTCTCTTTAATTAAGGAACTCAGTCTCAAACTGTAAAAACTATCTAAGGAAAGAAATCAAGTAAACATCTTATGTAAAGTAGGCAATTAGGGTTAAATACATAGGGGTTTTAATTAAGGGAAGGAGTTTGAAATACACGGTTATGACAAATAAGGTAACGATCCATCAGTTATACAGTAAATCAAGGAGGTTAGCAATTTTGTAAGCATTGGTCCATGAATGAATCAAGTTAGAAAAACTAAGGAAAAACTTTGACTCTAATCGAGTAACAGGGAAGTCAGAAAAGATGGAAAGAAATCAATCAACCTTATACAAAGTAAGTCTGAAATCAATCACAATTGAAAGCCACTTAGAAGGGAAGTTCAGCATATATAATGAGCATACAAGTATTAGTCATACACAGCTATAGAAGAGGTGTCATGCATTTGTAAAATCAGTAAAAGAGATATAGTATCAAATAACATACAAGGGTCTAGTACAAAGACCTAAGAAGAATTTTAGCAGAAAATCAAAAAAGAAACAGAGATTTCAACACTCAGTTACCAGATTCAAAAAAGTCGAAGTAGGTCCAAAAGAGTTAGGGTTTTTGAAATCCACCAAGTTCAGAGATAAAGCACAAGAAAATCACACAGCCAATGGTCTCAAAACTCGGGTGAACCCCCAAAATTAGGGTTCTTGCCATTAACCGAGTGCAGAGACGAAAGGGCCAGTGATTAAGGGCGGAGATACTAATTGAAACAGGTTCAGAGGTCCCAAAAAGGAACTGAGACCTTTATCAAGCTCTTTTAGTTGTAAGACTTCTGGATAAGTATAGTAAAAGAACAACATGAAAAACCAATAGAAGAACTAGTAGAAGAAACAAATAATAACATGGTGACAACTTAACAAGAACACGGTAGGAGAAAACAAGGTAGACAAAACCCACAAATAACAAAGTAGAAGCAACTGATAAGAACATGGTAGAAGAACTTAACAAGAACACAGTAGGATAGATTTATTGAGACCACAGTAGGATAAATGTAATAAGAACACAGAAGGAGAAACACACAAGAGAAAAGAAAAATCAAAGAAGCACACAAGAGAAAAAAAAGATCAGAGAAACATACAAGAGAAAAAGAAAATCAGAAAAACATAACCTAGAAACCCAGATCGAAAAAAATAAAGGTTTTTGAAAGAACGATTTTAAAAGAAATATCAAAAATAGTTTTGAAAGCTTAGGGAAAACCTGGATCTGGAACAGATCTTAAAGGAATCAGAAGAAACACAAAGCTAAGGTTTCAGAGGAATCCAAACGGTGAGAAAGACTTGGATCGTTATTGATATAACCAGGAGGAGTCGAGACCAGGCTCGAAATAGATAGAGGCTTGCCGGAGAAAGGCCAGAGATGTCCATAAATTTGAATCAAACCAGGTCTGGGTGAAGCTTCTTCGTATTCAGACCATGAAACCTTAACGAACAAGTGTATCGGAACCTTAAAGGGCCGGTGGGTGGTGAAACCACCATATAATCAGGCCAGGAGATGGCCGGAGAAGATGAGTGAGACTCATCGGAACTGAAGGGGAGGGGGAAAGTTCTAGAGAGAACCAGAGGTAGAGAGATAGAGAGGGATTCGGTTGAGTGAGGAATGAGAGGGGGTATTGGGGGGCCATTTGGTTTAATTTGGTAAGGAAAAATAGGGGTCGTTGATCTTAGAGATCAATGGCCAGGATGAGACGGGTAGGTGGGGTTCCAGGTTTGGGCATGGGTAAGAAGAGTGTGGGTCGGGTTTCAATTGTAATTGGGCTGGGAGATTGGGGTCTAGTTTTGGGCTACAATTGAAAGCCAATTTGGGTAAATTTTAAATAGCCCTTTGTCCCCTTTTTAATTTATAGAAAATAGTAAATAAATCTCTGAAAACTAATTAAAAGAAATAAAATTATTTATAATATATAATTGACAATTTAAAAATATAAGATCCCATTTTATAAATATGAGAAAATTTAAACCTAAAAGTGGCTAGTATTCCAATAGTGCAATTTAGCTTTAAAAATACTAAATAAATTTTTAAAAATATGCAAAAAATTATGTTAGCCATATTTGGTATAAATATGAGAATCCAACAAATGAATCACCAAAAATAATAATTTTGGTGACAATTATTGGGTTTTTCTTGATAAAATAGGGCAGTAAATTAAAAATCTTTGAAAAATTAAGGAAAAATAGTAAAACCTTGGGATGTACTTATATATGCCTATATAGGTTATTTTGAGGGTATTCTACATATATAAAAATACAGAGAAAAATTGGGTATCAACAATACCGTTCTGTACTCCCAAAATAAATACACAGCTCAAACAATGGAGATAAGAGTTATAAGACAAAAACATATAGTTTAGGCTATGTGCAAGTCAAGGAAAGAAAAGCAGGAAATCCACTAACCATGTTGCACAGAGTTCAGATAAGCAATTAAGACACGTAGACATGATATTCTAGGCTAAACAGGATAATCACGCATGCTAGTATAACTCAATTAAGGTGAAATATATTATTACTCAGTGAAAAATAAAGTTTTACAACAATAGCCCATTTACGCACTCGTCACTTCTCATACACAGCGCTCACATATCACAACAATACCAAATCCTCAGGATATTTCCCCCACACAAGGTTAGTCAAGCCACTTACCTTGAACCAAGCTCAATCAATTGGTAACAATGCCTTCTCCAAGAATATCTGACTTCGAATGGCCCAAATCTAGCCAAAATCGATTACATATCATAAATATAGCAATGAGAAACTAATCTAGTTAATAAAATCGAAGCTAAAGCAAGAAATTAGAAAATCGCCCTACAAGTATCCACGTCTCGGAATCAGGTAAAAGTTACAAAATATGAACATCCATTCACTCACGAGTTCATTCGTACCAAAATTATCCAAATCCGATGTCAAAATCACAATAAAAACCCAAAATCTTAGTTGAAGAACTTCCAACCTTCTTCCCCAAACCTCTCACCCAAATTCCTTAATTTAATGATAAAATTAACTATAGATAAATAGAATACAACCAAAAACGAGTTAAGAATCGTTACCCCAAAGTTATCTCTGAAACATCCTTGAATTATCACCTTAATCCAAGATCTCAAAGTCCCAAAATTGAAAATGGGATAAAACCCTCAAACTTGCCCTTTTTTGCCCAGCGATTTTGCATCTGTGAGCCTATAATCGCACTTGCAATATCGAACCTGCGGAAATTCCCTCGCAGGTGCAGAAATAACTTAAGGCCTCAATACTCCGCTTCTGTCGACCAGGGCACGCACCTGCAAGCCCGCTTCTACGGATGGCCTTCCGCATCTAAGACCCTGCCCAGGCCGGCCCATTCTCGCCAGTGCTATCCTTCCTCTGCATCTGTGGATGCGTGGGTGCGACTCCCTTCTCGCACCTGCGCCCAAAGTCAAAATAGACCAAAACCACACCTGCTCTCTATATCCCTCACATGTGAGTCCGCACCTGCATTTTTCCCTCCGCAGGTGCGAAAACACCCGAAACCAAATCTCAGCAATTGCCTAAGTCCAAATTGCGATCCATTAAGCATCTGAAATCAACCCGAGGGCCCCGGGACCTCAACCAAACATACCAACAAGTTCTAAAATACCATACGAACTTATTTGAGCCCTTAAATCACATCAAATAATTCTAAAAATATGAATCACCCTCCGATTCAAAATTAATAAACTTGAAACTTCAAATTTCTACAACCAATGATGAAACCAATCAAACCACATCTAATTGACCCCAAATTTTGCAGACAAATCATATTCATCATTATGGACCTATTCCAACTTCTAGAATTGGAATCCAACCCCAATATCAAAATGTTCACTACATGTCAAAATTTCCAAAAAATTGACTTTCGCCATTTTAAGCCTAAATAAGCTACAGACCTCCAAAATATAATTCGGACATGCACCTAAGTCCAAAATCACCCAACGGAGCTAATAGAATTGATAGAACTCCATTCTAGAGTCGTCTTCACACATATCCAACTACAGTCAAAATACTAAGGCTTAATCTTCCGTTTAGCGACTAAATGTCGCAAAACAATCTGAAACCAAAAACAAAACCTCCCGGGAAGTCGTATTAGCTGAAACAGATACGGAAAAAGTAGTTAATAGGGGATCGGGTCTATTAGTCTCAAAATAACCGGTAAGGTTGTTACACCTGGACCATAGGCATGGGACAAGTAGTCAAAAGAGTTGTACCTAGTAGTATTCATAAATAAAATATATTCTCCTAAATTATTCCTTTTACATTATTTATGTATTGCTTCTTCGATTAGTTATTTCATATCACCTAGAATAACTACTTGCTTGGACCTTTTTTTTTTAATAGTGAATTAACTTACATGCTCACGTAGGACAAGTAACTATAATTCGATAACTCCCACATAGCTTTAAAATTTGGCCGGGAACCATAGTTGTGAACATCGAAGAGTGCCTAACACCTTCTCTTTGAGGTAATTTGAGCCCTTACCGGATCTTTAGTGACGTTGACTAGTTAAATAGAGTTATTTGCAAATAGGTGCCCCAACGCACCTCAAAATCACTAGCTAGCCTCTTTTAACACCCGCTTAAAAGAGTTGTCACATGTCAAACCCCACTTTCATGAGAAAATGGATGCGACAACTCATACAAGTATATTGTGTGGTCATACAAACGTGTAGATGCAGCTGCTGAGGAGACTTTGTGGTGAGGTGTTATCTATGTTACGATTTGCAGCATGTGGATTCCTCTTCCTATTAATTTACTATATTCTGTCTATTTTCTAGTACAACCAGTTATTGTAGTAGTATTGCATGTTCTAGTAGATGCTCACACACTTGTGGCACCGAGTTTTGGGGATTTAGACTATTGCTCTCTATTGTATTTGTATTATGACATTTTTTGATCATGTTCAAACGTTGAAGATAATGTCAGTATTTACTATAAAAGCAGAATGATTTTGCTAATTTATTTGATCACTTGTTTTAAAATGTGTTATGAACCATCGATCATCATGTTGATTTATTGTTAGCTTTCTGACGGCATCGTTGGGCGCCATCACGGCCTATGATAGGAATTGGATTATGAAAACTTGGTATCATAGCACTAGATTTTTTAGGTCTCACGAGTCACGAGCGAGTCTATTAGAGTCTTGCGGATTGGTACAGAGACTTCTGTACTTATCTTCGAGAGGCTATAGGATTGTTAGGATAGCTTCCCTTTATTGATTCTTTATTATGCAACTCTATTTCGGTTGAATCTTATATCTTCAGTTCCTTCCCATTTATTCATACTCGATATTAGTTAGGCCACGACGATTTGTGGCGATGCTATTTATACGGTGCTGGATTATTTTCCTTGTGTTATGGGGCAGACTACTGCCATCGCCTTATAAGGGGTGTTCAGTCATTTCAGCCTAGTGTTGGTTCGGGTTTGTACACGATGTATTATGATTTTTCATGCACTGTTATTCGCGCAATATTGGCGCAGAAAAGTAAGGTGTTTACTTGTGTGTCACGGCAATGAATGCTTTGAGAATACGATTATTTAGTTTATGATTGGGAGTTTGGTATATGTTGCAAGATAGGAGAGGCATTTGGGTTGTGGACGTTCAGGATTGGGCTGGGGTATTTTCCAATCTTAAAGAATCTTAGTATGATGGTCTCCATTTACGTATCTGTAGGGACACAGTACAGTGGTGCGAGGTAGTGCTACAAGGTGGCCCTTAGTGATAACAGTGTTTTTCAACTTTAGGGTCCAATATGTGTTTCCACTGCGGATGGTTCGAGGGCGGTGACCCTTGAAGAGGCTTGGGGTTGATGGCATTCAATTTGTCCGGGTACATGTCACGAACCCATTTCGCCCTTCGTGAACTATCGTGATGGTACCTAGTCTCTATTAATAGGTAAACCTAAGCAGTGCAGAAAATAAATCAAAACTTGCGGAAATATAAATCTAAAACAAAGAATAACTAAAAAGAAATGGTATATAGAATGTCGCTCGGCATATACAGCACAATATCTCAAAACTTCTACATCATTACAAAAACCCAGAAACTCACTGGAATACAAGCTAGAAAAAAATACAGTAAAATGCTCTAATCTCCAGAATGTCTAATTCAACGGTACAATAGAAGGGATAACACTACAAGATAGAATAAAGATGGAGACTCTTCGGTCTGCTGATGCGGCAGATGTACCTCGAAGTCTCCAAAATCTCTCCCTACCTTAAGGATGGTAAGCCTGTGCAGAGGTACCTGGATCTGTACATGAAAAATATGAGCAGAAAGGGAATGAGTACACCACAGCGGTACTCAATAAGTGCCAAGCCTAACCTCGGTCGGGTAGTGACGAGGAAGGTCAGGGCCCTACTAAGGTGAGTGAATAATAAATAACTGGATAAATCAAGTAGTATAATGGAGAATCAGTGAGAGTCTATACAGGATAAAAGAGTACGATAACAAAACAGAAATAAAGGCAGAACACAAAGAAATACCGCTCACAACAAAGATAATAACTGGTGATCTCTTGGTATCTGGAGGATCTCTTGGTATCCTCAATACATGTGTTAGGGATCTCTTGAGATCCCGATGATCTGTTGGTATCCTCAAAATATACACGTGGGATCTCTGGGTATCCTCAACATTCGTGCCAGGGATCTCTTGGTATCCGGCACCTTAGTCCAGATCATAATACGTGCAGGGGATCTCTCGGGATTCCGTCCCGAAGTCCTAAATTATACACACAGCAGCAGTTCAATAATATCAAAATAAATACTAAGTTCGTACAAGTAAACAGTTAATTCTAGCCTAACATGCTTCACGTAATGCAATTAAGGCAGTTCGAGCAAATAGGGAAATAAGTCAACTAAACATGCTTTTCTAGACTAACACATGCTAAGTTTGCAATATTAGAATAAACAGGTAAGAAAGGAACTCCGTTAAAATACTTAAAGCAAAAATCGGGTTTTCAAAAATTAGCTCAAGTACGCGCTCGTCACCTCACGTACAAGGCATTTCAATTATCAAACACCATATCCTAAGGGGGAGGTCCCCCACACAAGGTTAGACAAGCCACATACCTCGAACCGGCTCAAAATCAACTAGAAACCACATTCTTGCCACGAGTATCCGACTCCAAATGGCCCAAATCTTTTCAATTCTCATAACGTAAATAATACTTCAAGAAGCTGAATTTACAATTAAATTCTAAACTAATACGCAAAATTATATAAAATGATCAAAACGCCCCTCGGGACCACGTCTTGGAATCGGGTGGAATTTATATATTCAGAATCCTCACACTCACACGAGTTCTATTCATATAAAAATCTCTCAAATCGGATGTCAAAAACCCAATCAAAACTCAATCTCTAGGTCTAAGAACTTTTGCCCCAATTTCTACCAAAATTCCGAAATTAAAGGATGAATTTAAGTGAAGATTCATGCAAATTAGTCTAAACGGAGTAAGAATCACTTATCCAAGTCGCCCAGGTGAAAATCCCCTCAAAATTGTGATCTCCCGAGCTCCCAAGTCCAAAATATGACTTATGGTCTAAACCCTCGATTTTGGGTTTTAAACTCTGCCTAGGTATATTGTGAATTGTGATCGCGAAAGAAAGCTTGCGATCGTGAAGAGTAAAATACGAAGGGCTTCTAAAATGGCCTACGCGAACAAGACACGGTGCATGCGATCGCATAAGAGGAAAAGATAGCCTTACGCGATCGCGGTTGAAGACACACAAACACGAAAGAGGAAAGGGCAATGCTATACGATCGCGAGAAAAGTCATGCGATCGCGAAGAAGGAATTGGGCCCCCCTCCGGAATTACACTACGTGAACGCGGGAAAAAGGATGTGATCGCGTAGAAGGATACCAGATACCAGCAGTTCAGCAATCCAATAAGTTCCAAAAATGACCCGTTGAGCATCCGAAACACACCCGAGGCCCCCGGGACCTAAACCAAATGCACCAACATAACCTAAAACATCATTCAAACTTGTTCCGACCTTCGAAACGCTACAAACAGTAACAAAACACCTGTTTTACATCAAATTCAAGCCTAAATTTTCAAAAACTCTATAAAACACACTTTCGATCAAAAAGTCTATCAAACCTCGTCCGAATGACCTGAAATTTTGCACACACATCCCAAATGACATGACAAAGCTACTACAACTCTCGGAATTCCATTCTGACCCTCAGATAAAAATCTCACTACCTAACCGGAAACCCAACGGAGCTAACGGAACCATCGGATTTCTATTTGGAAGCCTTCTTTGCACTGTTCTGACTATGGTCAACTTTCCAACACTTAAGCTCTCATTTAGGGACTAAGTTCCCAAAACTCTTCGAAACTCAAAATCGAACATCCCCGCAAATCAAATTAGCAGAAATAAACTTGGGGAAAGAAGCTAATAGGGGATTGGGGCGTTCATTCTTAAGACAACCAACCGGGTCATCAAATCCTCCTACACTTAAACATTCGTTCATCCTCGAACAAGCATAGAGACATACCTGAAGTAGTGAAAGGATGAGGGTAACGACTACGAATATCCTGTTCGATCTCCCAGGTCCCCTCCTCGACCAGTTGGCCCCTCCACTGAACCTTTACTGATGCAATGTTCTTTGACCTCAACTTTCTGACATGCCTGTCCAATATAGCCACTGGCTCCTCAATAGAAGATAGATCCTTGTCCAGCTGGACTGAACTGAAATCCAACACGTGCGATGCATAACCATAAAATCTTCGGAACATCGAAACATGAAATACCGGAGGAACCCCTGTCAGGCTGGGAGGTAAGGCAAGCTCATAAGCAATCTCCCCAAGTTGCCTCAATATCTCAAAAGGGCCAATAAACCTCAAACTCAACTTTCCTTTGTTCCCAAATCTCGTAATGCCTTTCATAGGAAAAACCCAAAGCAGGACCCGCTCTCCAACCATATAGTAAACATCTCGAACCTTCCGGTCCACCTAGCTCTTTTGTCGGGACTGGTCTGTAAAGATCCTATCCTGAATCACCTTAACCTTCTCTAAAGCATCTTGAACCAAATCTATGCCCAATAATCTAGCCTCACCCGGCTAAAACCAACCCACCGAAGATCTACACTGCCTACCATACAAAGCCTCATAAGGTGCCATCTGAATCCTAGACTGATGAATGTTGTGGTAAGCAAACTCCACCAATGGCAAGAACTGATCCCAAGAACCCCCAAACTCCATCACACACGCACAAAGCATATCCTCAAGAATCGGAATAGTGCGCTCGAATTGTCTGTCTGTCTGAGGGTAAAATGTCGTGCTCAACTCCACACGAGTACCTAACTCCTGCTGAAAAGCTCTCCACAACCGCGATGTGAACTGAGTACCTCTATCTGAAATGATAAAAACTGGAATACCATGCAGACAGACAATCTCCCAAATATAAATTTATGCCAACCGCTCCGAAGAATAAGTGGTACACACAGGAATAAAATGAGCGGACTTGGTCAGCCGATCCACAATAACCCCAAATGGCATAGAACCTCTTTAAAGTTCATGGGAGTCTAAATACAAAATCCATGGTGATACGCTCCCACTTCCACTCCGAAATCTCTATCTGCTGAAGCAATCCACCCGCTCTCTGGTGCTCATACTTTACCTGCTGAGAATTGAGGCACCTAGCTACAAACCCAACTATATATTTCTTCATAAGCCTCTACCAATAGTGCTGACTCAACCCTTGATACATCTTCGCGGCACCCGGATGAATGGAAGACCGCGAACTGTGGGCCTCCTCTAGAATCAGCTCCTGAAGCCCATCAACATTGGGTACACAAACCCGACCCTGCATCCTCAATACTCCGTCCTTGCTAATGGTCATATCTCTGGCATCACCATGCCGAATCTTGTCCTTAAGGACAAGCAAATAAGGGTCATCATATTGCCACTCCCTGATACAATCAAATAAGGAAGACCGAGAAATCACGTAAGCTAGAACCCGACTAGGCTCCGAAAGATCCAATCTCACAAACTGGCTGGCCAAGGCCTGAACATCCATTGCCATAGGCCTCTCCGATGCTGGTAAATATGCCAAACTCTTCGCCCGGCGACTCAAGGCATCAGCCACTACATTGGCCTTGCCCAGGTGATAAAATAGTGATGTCATAATCCTTCAACAACTCCCTTCTCCTCTAACGCAAATTTAGATCCTTTTTCTTGAACAAATGCTGCAAGCTTTGATGGTCAGTATAAATCTCACAAGCCACACCGTATAGATAATGGCGCCAAATCTTCAGGGCAAGAACAATGGCAGCTAACTCAAGATCATGGACAGGATAATTCTTCTCATGTATCTTCAACTGTCTGGACGCAAAGGCAATCACCTTACCGTCATGCATTAATACCACTCCAAGGCTAACTCTCGAGGCATCACAATAAATAGTATAAGACCCTAAACCTGTAGGCAATATCAAAACTTGGGCCGTAGTCAAAGTTGTCTTAAGCTTCTGAAAGCTCGCTTCACACTCTTCCTTACATGGGAACGGAACACCCTTCTAGTTCAGTCTACTCATAGGGGCTGCAATCGATTAAAATCCCTCTATAAAACGATGGTAGTAACCCACCAAACTAAGGAAACTACGGATCTCTATAGCTGAGGATGGTCTGGGCCAACCCTGCACTACCTCTACCTTTTTTGGATCCACCCGAATACCCTCACTCGATACCACTGGCCCAAGAATGCCACGGAATCCAACCAAAACTCACATTTTGAAAACTTTGAATATAATTTCTTTTCCCTCAAAGTCTGAAGCACTGTCCTCAGGTGCTGCTCATGATCTTCCTGACTTCGGGAATATACCAGAATGTCATCAATAAAGACAATGACAAAAGAGTTAAGATATGGCCGGAATACACTGTGCATCAAATGCATAAAAGTTGTTGGGGCATTGGTCAACCCAAATGACATAACAAGGAACTCGTAATGACCATACCGAGTCCTGAAAGCAGTCTTTGGGATATCTGGCTCCCAAATCTTTAACTGATGGTACCCTGAGCACAAATCAACCTTAGAAAACACTCGTGCGCCCTGAAGCTGGTCAAACAGATCATCAATACGAGCCAAAGGATAATAGTTCTTCATTGTAACCTTGTTCAACTGGCAATAATCGATACACATACACATATAACCATCCTTTTTCTTCACAAAAAGGACAGGAGCACCCCAAGGTGAAACACTGGGCCGAATAAAACCCTTATCAAGCAATTCTTGTAACTGATCCTTCAACTCTTTCAACTCAGGAGGAGCCATACGATATGGATGAATAGAAATAGGATGAGTCACCGACAATAGATCAATGCCAAAATCAATATCTATATCGGGCGGCATTCCTGGAAGGTCAACTAGGAACACATCGGGAAAATCCCGCACTACTAGGACTGAATCAACTGAAGGGGTATCAATACTGACATCTCTCACATAAGCTAAATACGCGTCACAACCCTTCTCAACCATACACTAAGCCTTAAGGAAAGAAATAATTGTAGTGGGAGTATGATCTAAGGTACCCATCCACTTAACACGTGGTACAGCTAGCATAGCCAGCGTCACAGTTTTGGCATGACAATCAAGAATAGCATGATGGGGCGACGACCAATCCATGCCCAAGATAATATCGAAATCAACCATGTTGAGTAACAACAAATCAACTCTGGTCTCAAAACTACGAGAGTAACCAAACACGACCAATAAATGCGGTCCACAACAAGTGAATCTCTTACAGGAGTAGAAACATAAATAGGGGAACTCAAAGAATCCCGAGGTATACCCAAATGCAGAGCAAAATAAGAAGACACATAAGAGTAAGTAGAGCCTAGATTGAATAGAACTGATGCATTTATGTGGCAAACTAATATAATACCTGTGATGGTAGAATTAGAGGCAACAACCTCGGTATGGGAAGGCATGGCATAGTATCTAGCCTGGCCTCCTTCTCTAGGGTAACCTCTACCTCCCCGACGTCCACCTCTAGCTGGCTGAGTAGGTGGGGTAGCAACTGGAGCTGTAATCATAGCCTGAGAACTCCGCGGGGCACGTTGTGGCTGAGAAGCCTGTAGAGGTGCACTCCTCCCAAGTCTAGGGCAATCCCTTACCACGTGGTGGGTGTCACCACACTCAAAACAAGCTCTATAAGGACGTGGTGGCTGAGACTGGCTCGAGCTAGGTTTGCTGGACTGACCTATGAAAGCACCTCGCGCAGGAGGCGCACTAGAAACCGGAGGTGCATAATAAGTCTGCTGGGATATAGGAGGAGCTGGAGCACTACTGGCTGCTGGAAGAGGTGAATGAACAGGGTGACTCATATAACACCTACCATGATGACCTACAGCTGGGGCACGGGCACTAGAGAAATGGCCCGACTCTCGAGACCTCTTGCCTCCTTCTCCTCTATTTCCCTATCATGCATACCCTCAATCCTCCTAGCAATGCTCAATAGCTGCTGATAAGAAATATCCATCTACAACTTACGATCCATGCTAGATCTGATGCTGGGAATAAGCCCCTTAATAAACTAGCGAACCCTCTCGCGAACAGTAGCAACCAAGGCTGGTGCATGCCTAGCCAAACTGGTGTAACGGATAGCATGCTCTGATACCAACTTGTCACGACTCTAGTTCGCTCTCCGTGAACTGTCATGATGGCACCTAGTCTCTATGACTAGGTAAGCCTAACCAGTGCGGTAAAGAAATTGAAACTTGCTGAAATATAAATCTAAAATCAAGAATAACTAAAAAGGAACTGTATATAGAATGTCGCTTGTCATATATAGCACAATATCTCAAAATTTCTACATCACTATCCCCAAACCCGAAAACTCACGAGAACACAAGCTAGAAGAAAATACAATTAAATGCTCTAATCTCCAAAATGTCTACATCATCAGTACGATAGAAGGGCTAACACTAAAAGATAGAATAAAGATGGAGACTCTTCGGTCTGCGGACACGACAGATGTACCTTGAAGTCTCCAAAACCTCTCCCTGCCTCAAGGATGGTAAGCATGTGCAAAGGTACCTAGATCCGCACATGAAAAACATTTGCAGAAAGGGCATGAGTACACCATAGCGGTACTCAGTAAGTGCCAAGCCTAACCTCGGTCGGGTAGTGACGAGAAATGTCAGGGCCCTACTAAGGTGAGTAAATAATAAAATAATAGGATAAATCAAGCAGTATAATGAAGAATCTACAGTGAGAGTCTATACAGGATAAAAGAGTACCATAACGAAACAAAAATAAAGGTAGAACATAAAGAAATACCGCTCACAACAAGGATAATAATCGGGGATCTCTTGGTATCCTCAATACATGTGCCATGGATCTCCTAGTATCCCGAGGATCTCTTGATATCCTAAAAATATACACGGGGGATCTCTTGGTATCCTGAGGATCTCTTGGTATTCTCAACATTCGTGCCAGGGATTTCTTGGTATCCCGTACCTTAGTCCAGATCATAATACGTGCAGGGAATCTCTCGGGATGTCGTCCTATAGTCCCAAATTAAACAAACACCAACAACTCAAAAATATCAAATTAAATACTAAGTTCGTAAAACTAAATAGTTAATTCTAGACTAAAATGCTTCATGTAATGCAATTAAGGCAATTCGAGAAAATAGGCAAATAAGTCAACTAAACATGCTTTTCTAGACTAACACAAGCTAAGTTTGCAACATAGGAATAAACAGGTAAGAAAGGAACTCCATTAAAATACTTAAAGCAAAAAATGGGTTTTCAACAATTATCTCAAGTACGCGCTCGTCACCTCATGTACAAGGCATTTCAATTATCAAATATCATATACTAAGGGGGAGGTCCCCCACACAAGGTTAGACAAGCCACTTACCCTGAACCAGCTCAAAATCAACTAAAAACCAAGTTCTTGCCACGAGTATCCGACTCCAAATGGACCAAATCTAATCAACTCCATATCATAATGTAAATAATACTTCAAGAAGCTGAATCTACATTAAATTCTAAGCTAATACGCGAAATTATATAAAATAACAAAAATGCCCCTCGGGCCCACGTCTCGGAATCGGGTGGAATTTATATTTTTAGAATGCTCACACTCAAACGAGTCTATTCATATAAAAATCTCTCAAATCGGATGTCAAAACTCAATCTCTAGGTCTATGAACTTTTGCCCCAATTTCTACCACACTTCCGAAATTAAAGGATGAATTTAAGTGAAGATTCATGGAAATTGGTCTAAACCGAGTAAGAATCACTTACCCAAGTCGCCCAGGTAAAAATCCCCTCAAAAATCATGATCTCCCGAGCTCCCAAGTCCAAAATATGAGTTATGATCTAAACCCTCGATTTTGGGTTTTAAATTCTGCCCATGTATATTGTGAATCGCGACAGCGAAAGAAGGCATGTGATCGCGAAGAGTAAAATATGAAGGTCTTCTAAAATGGCCTACACGAACGCGACATGGTGAAAGTAATTGAGTAAGAGGAAAAGATGGCCTTACGCGATCGCAATTAAAGACACGCGAACGCGAAAGAGGAAAGGGCAGTGCTATGTGATCGCGAGCCAAGTCATGCGATTGCGAAGAAGGAATTGGGCCCCCCTCTAAAATTACACTACGTGAACGCGAGAAGAAGGATACGATCACGTAGAAGGATACCATCTACCAGCATTTCAGCAATCCAACAAGTTCCGAAAATAACTCGTTGAGCATCTGAAACACACCCGAGGCCCTTTAGACCTCAACCAAAAGCACCAACATAACATAAAACATCATTCAAACTTGTTCCAACCTTCGGAAAGCTACAAACAACACCAAAACACCTACTTTGCATAGAATTCAAGCCTAAATTTTCAAAAACTCTATAAAACACACTTTCGATCAAAACATCTATCAAACCTCGTCCGAATGACTTGAAATTTTGCACACATATCCCAAATGACATGAAGAAGCTACTGAGACTCTGAGAATTCCATTCTGACCCTCAAATTAAAATCTCACTACCAATCCGGAAACTTCCAAATTCAATCTTCAGCATTTCAAGCCTAAATCGGCTACGGACCTCCAAAACACTATCCGAACACGCTCCTAATCCAAAAGTTACCCAACGGAGATAAAGAAACCATCGGATTTCCATTCCAAGGTTGTCTTCATACTGTTCCGACTATGGTTAACTTTCCAACACTTAAGCTCTCATTTAAGGACTAAGTTTCCCAAAACTCTCTGAAACTCAAAATCGAATATCCCGGCAAATTAAATTAGCAGAAATAAACTTGGGAAAATAAGTTAATAGGGGAACGGGGCATTAATTCTTAAGACGATCGAACGGGTCGTCACAGTACAACGAAGATGTATCGTGAATTGATGTAGCATCATTGGTGACAGAGGATGAAAAAGAACATTGTTGGATATGTCTCATGGTGGTTGAATTGTTAGTAGGCTATGTATGAGTAGCAGAGACCAGATAGTTTGCTTTGGAAGATGGCTAAATCGAAGTAGATTTGGGAGCGTATCGTTATGGATTTTGAGGTAGGGTAGCTTCATGTTTGAGAAAGGCTTGGTGTGATTTGTGTCATTGTGTACAAATTACTAAGTTGGTTATTTCATTGGGGATGGTGGCTTCTATACTTACAAAGTTAGAATGCGACAAAAAGAGTTTGCTTGGCATACAGAGGAAATGGGAGTGCTTGATTGTCATTTAGAGGTGCAATATAATCTTGAATTTCGAATGTGTTATTGGACCATCAGTTGATGTCGATGGAATGGACGGATTTTTGTAGTTGGTGAACTAGTATAAACTCTGGAGGATTAACTGATTTCATAGTGGTCATATCCAGGGCAATGTCGTTGGAGGATACCGATATGAGGTTACAAAGGTGGGATATCTCTTGTGAGAAGGTTAGGGATTACATGATTTCTTATTGGGGTGCTCATAAAAACCCGAAAAACCGAACCAAACCGAAAACCAAACCAAACCGACCAAAAAAATCGATATTTTTTGGTTTGGTTTGGTTTTGGTTTTGAATTTTAAAAACTGATCAAATTTGTTTTGGTTTTAGTTTTAATCAAAAAATAACCAAAAAAATGAACCAAACCGTCTATTGGAATAGATATTTTAAATTTTTTATTATACCTATATATATGTATATTTTTCTACAAAGTTTCAAAAAATTTATGGTGAATATTAATTATTTGCACTTTTAGTACAGTTTTTTACCTTTATATTCTAGTTTGATTGGTAGTATTCTTTTGTTAAGTGTAAGAATCCATTTTATTTTAAAAAATATATATTTTTAATTGAGTCATTAAATTATTCATCACTATTTGATTCAATTATCATCAATATATTTTAGTAAATAATGGATTTCTCAAAGGGCAATTGATTTGATAGTGTTATGTTAAAAATATCGTCGTCGGAATATGTGTTTGGTAGTGTATCTTATATTTAAGAAAAAACTAATAAATAACCGAAAAAACCAGCTTAATTGGTTTGGTTTGGTTCTAATATTTGAAAAACCGATTTACTTGGTTTGGTTTCTTTTTAGAGAAAAACCGATCCAAACCGAACTATGAATGCCCCTAATTTCTTATAAGGTTGTTATGAAGAGTTTTACCTTCAATCCAATGGGAAGCAAGTACTATGATGTGGGTCTTGATCGCTTGAGAAAAATGGCGTGGCTATAATGAGTTTTAGTGTACATTTTTGGGTGATAATATGGGATGTGTTATGATTAGTGCAACATGAGCTTATAAGAAATGCAGTTAAGTAACAGTGCAAGATCTTGGTAACTGAGAAGGAGAAGTCACTGCGGGTTCTTAGGTTATGTGATTGTGGCTTAAAACCAAGCAGGGGAGCCTACGTCGATGATTTGGTCATATAGTTATGTGTTTTTGTAGTTTCTGGGTTTCGGTATGTTGTGGATTAGTTATGACTTGAGGAAGAGGGCATCAGGGGTAATTCGAGCAAGGATTTTGATGGATATGTGTTACGTTTCACCGTATTTATATATGAAGGTTGTGTAATAGATCAAATTTGCTATTCCTTTATGGATGTGATATTATGATGACCCGAAAGGTGATCACTTATTTTAAAAATGAATTTTGTGTTCTGAAGCCTAAAAATCTCCAATTTGTCTCACCTCGATTTGCATGCACAGTCCGAACATGTATTCGAAAAGCCATTATGTGAAAATCTGTGAAAAATGATAAATTTTGCTTTTAAAATGAATTTGAGTTGACTTTGGTCAACATTTTGGGTAAACAGACCCTAACCCGTGATTCGATGGTCCATGAGGGTCCGTAGGAAAATATGGGACTTGCACATATACCCGGAATCAAATTCTGAGGTCCCAAACCCGAGAAATAAATTTTTAAAGAAAATTGTTTCCTGGAATATATATGAGTTTTTGGAAATGAAATATGTTTGAATTTGATGGTATCGGGCACGTAATTTGATTCTGGAGCCTGGTACAAGTTTTAAATAATAACTTGGTTGAATCTGTAAATTTGGAAAAGAACGGAATTGGTTTGGTATAAAATGGACTTAAATTTGAGAAATTGGAATTTGGGTGTTCTTGGATGATTTTATAAATTTGGAGTTCAATTCATAGTTGTTGATGTTATTTTGATGATTTGATTGCACGAGCAAGTTCGTATGATATTTTTGGGTTGGTGTGCATATTTGGTTTGGAGCCCCGAGGGCTCCGGTGAGTTTTGGATCAGCCACTGAGTGAAATTTGCACTTCGAAATTGCTGGTATGTTGCAGGTCTGCAGGCTTCACATCGCAAATGAGAGAAAGCATCGCAAATGCGATACTCGACCTGGGTTGCCTTGGTCGCAAATACAACTTTTGTATCCCAAATGCGATATCGCATTTGCGAAAGGTCCCTCGCAAATGCGAAGGTGACCGGAATTAAACTGGGTCGCAAATGAGACATTATCTTCGCAATTGCAAAGAGGACAATTTTCTTAGGGGTTCGCAATTGCAAACCCCGGTCGCAATTACGACATCTGCAACCTGCAAATTCCTAACTTAGCCGAAAATCTTTTAATTTTTCAAACCCTTTTCAAAATCTAAATACCTTTGGGCGACTTTTCAAAGACAAGTACTCTTCCAAATCGTTTGTAAGTCATTTTTAACTCATTTTTATTAATCTTTAACATCTTTTCTCATGATTTCAACTCAAAATCAAAGATTTTCATGGGAGAAATTGGATGTTTTGTGTAGAACTTAGTTTTTTTCAAATTTTGGGGATTTGGACCTCGATTTGAGGTCTGATTTCAAAATAAATTATATATTTGGGTTCGTGAGTAAATGGGTAATCGGGTTTTGGTTCGAACCTTGGGTTTTGGCCATGTGGGCCCAAGGCAATTTTTTACTTGTTGGGAAAAAATTTAGAAAATCTATTTTCATGCATTAGAAATGATTCAATTAGCATTTATTGATGTAGTTAAGTAACTTGTGGCTAGATACGAGCAGATTGGTGGTGGAATCAAGAGGTAAAGCAGTAGTTGAGGGTTGAATTATGTGCGTGACATCGAGGTAAGTATTTGGTCTAACCTTAGCTTGAGGGATTAGGAAATGTGAATTATTTTCTATGTGTTAATTGTGGAGTACGACGTATAGGCATGGTGACGAGTATCTATACGTCGGTGTCAATCATGTCCATGGGTCTAGTGATGTAATTGTTGTGACTCCGTTAACATTTATCCATGCTTAATATGTTGATTGACATTGTTGGTTCCCTTGTCGGTATGTTATTGGTTGTGATATTGATTCTCTTGCCAGAATATTATTGTTATGACATTGTTTTTCCTTGCCGGGATATTATTGTTTACGATATTATTTCCCTAGATGGAATATTATTGTTATGACATTGTTTTCCCTTGACTGGATGCTATTGTTTATGCTATTATTTTCCTTGCCGGGATTGTTGTTGTTATATTCTTGTTCCCTTGCTGGGATTCTTTGTGATTGATGTTGAATTGTAAATGGGAGGGGGTTGCACGCCTGCAACGAGATATTTAAAATGGGAGCGGGTTGCACGCCTACAAAGAGATACTTGAAATGGGAGTGGGTTGCACGCCTGCAACGAGACGTTTGAAATGGGAGCCGGTTGCACGCCTACAGTGAGATATTTGAAATGGGAGCAGATTGCATGCCTGCATCAAGACATATAAAATGGGAGCGGGTTACACGCCTGCAACGGAAATAAAGTGCCTTATGAGCATTAAGACGACGTGATCTCGTGTGAGGTTACTCGGGGTGATTGTTGATTGAGATCCATGGTGTGTCGTAAAGATCAGTTCCTTCTGTATGATAAGGATATACAGATGTTGGTGGAAATACTTGTTATTGCACCCTATTTTGCACTAGTGAAAATATAATACAACTAATAGTTCATCCATGTTTATAAGATAGTCGTCACCTAATATTTTAAGGTATATTAGGGTACCTATGGGTTTATAAGACTATTATCTTTATAGTCTGATAAACAGTGAAATTTGAGTAAGGGTTCTAGTTAGTCCAAGGGAAAGGTATTAGGCACCCCTCAAAATCTACCTAGGGTGGCTCCTTAGGCTTAGTCTAGGTTTTGGGGAAGTAAAAGTCTATATTCTCCTTAATTAGTGTTTAAAGTCTTTAGAAAAATTTTCTGAGTCTTATCTAAATTTTGAGAAAAGGGGTGTGCATGTACCTTGAAAACAAATCATAGGTCTTGGGGTTTCATAGGAATTCACCCTTGAGATATACATGCTCGTAAAGTTGAAAACTAGATATGCTTTAAAAAATCTTGTACAAGAACCCTTTGCTCGAAAGAAAGTTGAGTATGTTATGAAATATTATTTTGTAGTAGATGTTTATAACTCCTAAAGAAGTTACTCCCACTATTCTTCTTCATTAAGTAGATAACTCCACTATTTCTCACGATTATAGTTGTAACTCCCACACCTCCATAACCTCCCCATGATCTTTCCCCATGATCTCAATAGTTAATACCATATTTATGATATCTCTTTGTATACCTCAATATCATCCTAGAGGGTTTGGACATCACATTGTACACACTTGAATACATGGAAGAAATAAGAATCTCTCATCTCTTGCTCTCTACGTTCTTGTCTATTTACTTGTTTCATATTATTACTTTGAGCTAAGTTTTGTAACACGTTATCAGCACGAATAGCTATATTCTTCATATACTTCCTATAAGAGATGAAAATCCTTCCATGGGAGACACAATTGGTTTTGCTGCATTGCCAAGTGATAAGTTGACATTTCATATTATTGGTAAATTAGAATTATAAGCAGATAATGAGATCAAGTATAATGAAAAATTTCTTTGATGATAATGCAAAGATAAGTTTTTCATCCTTCTAAACCCACATACTCTTTTGTGTCTTTGCATAACTTTATATGTGTAATTGTTAATTGAAATGTTTTTTTCTTTTTGTATCCAGTAAAATAAGTAACTGGAAAGTTATGTTTATATTTGCTACATTTCTTATCGGACAAGGATAATATTCCAAGTAAGTCACATTGTATCATTTTACTCCATCTTATGGTGTGGAAATTCGGTACGATTTTTACTTTATTTAACTTTGGAGCTTAGTTCCATTAAAAACTGTGAAATAATTTATACTTTGGTACAATCCTCATGGCCTTTTAGTTTAACGAAAGTATACGTGTTTGATCATAATAGTTGTTATACTAATTAATTCTTTCCTTATTGTTGTTTACTGCCTTCATTGAATTCTTCATAACTAATGACTTTAAAACCAAAGGCTTAAAATATTAGAAGTAAAGTGACTTCGCTGGAACTTGGCCATAGCGATATCATTATGTTCTATAGATAGCTAGCCTATTGGAATATATAAACTGTCGAGCAAGATATTCTTGCTTCTTATTAACTTTTTGAAAATTGAATATACTAGTAACAGTGCTAGTAACTCTTTATTTTACGAGACAATATTTTCTTCTTGGATTGTTTCTTTCAGCTAATAGTTTTCTATTTCAATAAATATATACATAAATTTCTATATATTTTAATATATAGATATTATGATGTACTCTATGGCATGACACCTCCCTATTTGTATATGGGTGTAATAAAATAGAAATTAATAACAAGATAGAAAATGTAAAGATTTGGTGGTAAAGAAAATCCATTGATCCGGAGTGATGTCCATCATGGTAGAGCTAATTCATGGGTTCAAGGATCACTTTAGCCTATTATGTTATTAACTAAGACGGTAGGTTCAAGTCCCAATGCACCGAGAGACATCGGGTTTGAGTTCTGGTGCACCATGATGAAAAGAGTTGGGTTGGAGTCTCAACGCATTATAGCCTTACACGCACGCATTTATATGGGTAAGGTATTGGGTTTGAGTCCTAATGCACCGTATTGATGATATAATGATGATTAAAAAGAAATAATATATTTTTTATGAAAAAGCATAAAACTTATCCCACTTGATTTGCTCCATTCTTGAAGTGAATGTGGCGATGCATAAGAACTCTAAATGAAGACAAGTGGTTGACAATTGAACGTGGGCGTGCCAAAGATCAAATAATAATAGTCATCATTATGGTATAAAAAGGAAACAATAAGGGTTCTCAAAATGATCCTTCAAAGGTGAAGGAATATGTATTAATGTGGTTGGTTAATACGAGATACGTTCACATGATTATAGTTCATTCATTGAAAATGTGACTTGTGATAAGCATTTGTAAATGCATGCTCATTCTTGAAAGTGAATGTGAAAACATATATGTGATACAATTTATGCATATGAATGCATTTATGCAATAAAGACCACAACTCTCCTCTAAGGGAGGTTTGAAAGAAATAAAGATAATGAATATTACAATATGGTTACATGAATATGTCATTGGTCGCGTACACGTGGTACGCCAAAAATATTTTATCATGCCTTATAAAAGGTTATTAAAGGCAAAAGTAAAGCAAGAAATGAGTCTTATCTATAATATTTTTTTATTGTGACAATGATAAGATAATTTTTTTATGTGGAGGAAAAATTCACCACTTGAATGGTGGTATAAAAGATTTTGTAGTAAAAAATTATTAAGAGCTCCGAAAGAGCGAATTTGTTACTTCACAAATAAATAAAATTATTCATGGCATTGGTGGTAGTAAGTCTCAAAAATAAACTTTTTGAGTTTCAAATATATTAGCCAAAGTGGTTTGCATATTGAGACTATAAATGAAAGGAAGATTGAATATCTTCATATTACTATAATCATACCGGGTAAATATGAAAGGTTACCCAATTTTTCTTCTATTTGTACCACAAATATATAAGCATGGTGATGGAATCACATGCCATAGTAAATTAAATATTTACTGAAACAAATATTAGTTGGCACGACCGGTTGGCCATCCCGATTCAATCATGATGCGAAAATTAATTGAGAATTCACATTGGTATATATTGAACAAATAGAAGATTCTTCAATAATTCTCTTGTGATGCTTATTCTCATGATATACCAGTCAAGGTTGGGATTGAATCCCTTAACATCTGGAATGAATAAAAGGTGATATATATATAGGCTCAGTCACCTACCATATGGACCGTTTACTCTTATATGATTTTAATAGATGCATCTATTGTATAGTCATATGTGTGTTGGTTATCAACTTGCATTTTGGCTTTTGCAAGTTATTAGAGCACAGTTCCAGAATATAAATTATGATAATTTATTTTGATAATGCTGGTTTAAATCAAAGTTCGTTTAGCAGAAATTGTATGCCTCCAATTAAGCTAAACCATTGGTTATGAGAATAAAACTCCCAAATCGAAATTTGGTATGAGGTATATTATTTAATATACAATAGCACTTGTACTCATCTAGCCAACAAGTTATGACAAATTTTCCCTATCATAATTGGTTCAGGGTCAGGAACCAAATAATTTCTATATAAAAATATGGATGTGTGATATGATATAATTATCCCATTACAAGGCACAAAGATTGATCCCCAAAGAAGGTTAAGGATATGTGCTGGTGATCCCAACATTTCCAGGAGAAAATGAGAAGCTGAAAAAAGTAATATATGGAATGAATTATTATGAGTAAACTTAGATCCTTGTACAAGAAAATATGAACTTGAAGTTCAAGTGATTATTCATTTGCAAAATTATGCCAAGCACATTGTTGACCCAAAGCTAAATGTCATATTCCGGCTGCTAATGCTCCAAATAGAATAACTTCCATGATGGATAGAGTTTATGGCACGCATGAAGCGTAATAGATAAATCGGTTCTAAAGATAAAATTTCTTGAAGAAGGAGGAAGCAAATGTTCAAGATGGTCATAATAAGAAGGAAAGGGCTTTCTAAAAGCACCATGACATAACATTTTATAAGACCTCATGGGAGAGGCTCAGGTACCTGAAAATAATGAGATCTCGATAGGTTATGTCTTTATTGTGCGGCGATGGAATCAATGTAAAATGATCGTCGACGATGCTGTTAATATAATGTAGCGCTCAATATTATTAATATTGACGAGGATTTTGAGCTCAAATCTGTCATGGAATTTGAATAGGTAAATGATTGGCCAAATATAAAATATGCAATAAAAATTGACTTCACCTGAAAAATGTGAAGGTGGACGTATAGTACCCACACCTGAAAGTGAAATGAAAAATCAAGTCAATAGACATAAAGACGACTTGTGGCACAAAATTTTCGTAAATATCCTGGTATTAGGAGACATGTTCTCCTGCGAGGAATGGAATCATTTCAGATTTTGGTCTGACAATACATTTGATATGCATATAATGAAAATCCTTGAATGATATAAATTGTTCTGAAGCATATTAAGGTTCCCAAGAAATTTATTAAATATATCTTCAGCATATCCTTAAGTGGATTAGAGCGATCGTCGCATACATGATTTATTTTTATGTCTAGTGCAATTGGTACACTAATATATCTGGCTAGAACCATGAGTATAACAATATGCTAGCAATATATAGTTTTATTCCAATATGGAGATATTGGAATACTATTAGTATTATATTTCAAAAGGAATACTTGATGTAGATTTGTTTATTCTAACAAATATTTTCAAGATTTTGTTGGTTATGTAAATGCAGGCATTTTCCTGAAGTTCGTTCTTCAAACATTCTATTTGCATGTGAGAGTACTTCCATATTATCATTTCACAAGGCAGTTAATTGTTGATACTTATTCAAGTCATGCCAAGATAAGCAACTGATAAAACAAATGGCTCAACACACAACAGACGTGTGACTTATCTTTGAAGAGAAGATTCCAATAATACTGAAGATAATGTTGTTTGCTTATATCAATTGAAAGAAGGACTATCGAAGGAGACAAAATAAAGCACATTCACCAAATTTGTTCAAACGATAATTTGACAAACTTCTTCACAAGACATTTCGGATCTCAATATTAGAGAAGTTGTTATACAAGCTTGGAATCCGTCATCTCCAAAGAATAAAGTGATGTTTTCACCAAGGGGAAGCAATTACGCACTGTACTCTTTTTCCCTTAGCTAAGATTTTATTACACTGGATTTTTTCTGGCAAAGTTTTTAATGAGACAGCAAATAATACGTATTACAAGATATGTGTAATCTTTTTCCCTCACTAAGATTTTTTCCCACAGGGTTTTTTCTTAGTAAGGTTTTAACGAGTTACATTATCTATAGACATCCAAGGGGGAGTGTTATGAAATATTATTTTGTAGTGGATGTCTATAACCCCTATAGAAGTTACTCCCACTACTCTTCTCTATTAAGTAGATAACTCCATTACTTCTCACCATTATAGTTGTAACTCCCACGCCTCCATAACTTTCCCATGCTCTTTCCCGTGATCTCAATACTTAATACCATGTTTATGATATCCCTTTGTATACCTCAATGTCATCCTATAAATAGAAGGTTTGGACATCACATTGTACACACTTGAATACATGGAAGAAATAAGAATCTCTCATCTCTTGCTCTCTACGTTCTTGTCTATTTGCTTGTTTCATATTATTATTTTGAGCTAAGTTTTGTAATAGAGTATGTGTTTTGGAAAGGTAATTATTTATATGAAAGTTAGTAAAATAAGAGACTATTTGAAAATATAACTTAAGTAGGAATACTTTGAGCTCGTTTGGCTTAGCTAATTTAGAGCAACTGATAAGTATAGGTGCTGAAAAGAACTTTTAAGTGCTGAATCTAATTTAAAAAATAAGCAGTTACGTGTTTGGATAAAAGTGCTGAAATTAATAATTAATAGCTAAGAAATTGGGTATACAAAAAGTTTTATTTTAAAAAGAAGTATTTTAGGGATAGAATAGTAAATGTTTTGGTCAAACCTAAAGTGCTTATAAGCTGAAATTTGATAAGTTGGGCGAGACCAACTTATGGCTTTTGGCTTATTTTTGACTTATAAGCACTCAACTTATAAGCACTTTTAATTTTACCAAATGCATAAATAAGCCAAAAAGTACTTATAAGCTGATCAAACTGGTTTATAAGCTTAGCCAAACACCCTCTTTATCTGAAAATCAATTTCCATCGGGATCTTGTAATTTGAAACTCGTTGAGGTCCATTAATTCACAAACATCGGTTGTGTTTTATTTCTTGAAACGGTTTAGCAATTACTTTCGCAGTTCTGATTTTCAAAGAGAGCTCGTTTTGCTTTAGAATCTATCAAAAGTCCAATCTTATTAAAAATTCTTAGTAACAACAAGAGGTTTTTCATTTGTTAAAACAAATTTGAAACTAAAAAGTGATTAAATATTAGAATGTTCAAAGCAAACAAAATTTCTGGTTTTCGATCCTTTTACCTATGGGTCTTTGTTTGCCTACTTCCCTAAAGAAAGTCGGGATACCAAAGATCCAATTAGTTATTCAAATATACAAAAAAGGTAAACAACAGCGAATATATAATTAAACATACGAAAAGGAAAAGAGGCTGAACTCTTGGTGATTAGGGCTCAGTGACCTTAAACAGGCCCAACAGTATGTGCATGAATAGCAAACGCCACAGGAGTAAAAATTGTGTGGAGTAGCCACTTTTTAAAGTGGCATTTACTTTTTATCCAGTATTTTTAATGCTTAGCAATAATAGCCACTAGTCTATTAAAATTAACATGAAAAAACTGTATTACCCTTTATTCTATCTCTTTCATGTGTCGAGTTAGATTACTGCATCGAGTTAGAGGACTACTCAAGCAGGCACGCCTCCTATCTGATAAATTCATTCTTATCCTATTTCTAGTCAGCAAGACATATTAAGTTACATGAGATCATAATCGCTTCAACTGCAGTGTTGGAGAATATATACTAACTTTAAAGGAGGTGTAGTTAAAAGAACCAGTAATTGATAAAGAGTACTAATTTATATTATAAAAATAAATTGCATACTATTGACTTTGGAAATCCAAACTTTGAACAAAATTAAGTTATTATATTCGAGATGTGAAACTTTTTCATGTATGAAAATTTCGCTTAGATAAAAGTCACTCCGTAACTTACAGTTACAAGTTCTAAAGTTAAGGACATGCAGTCCTTAACTTATAGTTACAAGTTCTAAAGTTAAGGACAAGAAGTCTTTAACTTAGAGTTATAAGTTCAAAAGTTAAGGACAATAGGTCCTTAACTTTGATTTCCAAGTTCAAAAGTTAAGGACAGACAATCCTTAACTTACAGTTATACATTCAAAAGTTAAGGACAAGAAGTACTTAACTTACAGTTACAAGTTCAAAAGTTAAGGACAATAGGTCCTTAACTTTGACTTACAAGTTCAAAAGTTAAGGACAATAGGTCCTTAACTTTGACTTACAAGTTCAAAAGTTAAGGACGTTTGTCTTGAAGTTTGAGTTCCAAGTTCAAAAGTTAAGGACATGTAGCCTTGAAGTCGTGAACTTAGAGTTTCAAGATCAAAAGTTAAGGACATGTAGTCCTAAAGTTCTGAACTTAGAGTTACAGGTTAAAAAGTTAAGGACATGCAATCTTGAAGTCCCGAACGTAGAGTTTTAAGTTCAAAAGTTAAGGACATGTAGTCCTGAAGTCCTGAAGTTAAGGACATGAGCAGAAGGGTATTTTCGTCTGGTCAGTTAAAGTTTATTATACCAGTGGCTAAATACTAAAGACATTTAAAATACTGGCTTTAAAATAAAGACATGAGCTGTAAGTGGCTATTTGTGCACATCGCCCGGCCACATGAATGTGTCGACCCAGATCTGAAAGAGGACCTGAGCTCCAAATGGGCTCAACCGACACAGGCTGAATTCATGCATACAAAGAAAAGAGAATAATTAAGGAAAATTACCATCTATGTCCATTTATAAGTAGC
>MU726355.1:1391-11704 GCA_026770625.1 Nicotiana glauca | reverse complement strand
CCTGAAGCTGCTTCTTCCACTACTATAACTCATACCGGAGCCGTACAATACGGTGCCCGACACCAAATCAATACCGAAATCCACAATCTCGCCCGGCGACATGCCCGACCACAAGAAATGCATTTGAAAAAGAGTCTCTCAATACCGGAACTAAATCAATGGTAGAAACCTCTATACTGACATCCATCACAAAGGCCCAATTAAGGAAAGAAATCTTTCCCAGTCGTCCGCCGATCCTTGGAATACCAACCACTCTGCTATAACATAATCCGATGCACTATCGCCATGCAAACGGTGGCATTTCCGACATAGCCCATAACACAATAGTCTAGCACAACCCACATCGCGACAACCACTCTACAGCTCAGCATCATATACAAAATCTAACATACCAACAAAAAAGGACCCACTCGGGCCTCCAGTCCCAATAGCCACTAATTGTACCAATACACACTATCCACAACCACTACATAGCCTGAACATGAGAACTCACAGTCATTCTTCAAAGATATTATAAAATTCTCCTGTGCCATCAAACAAACTCAGATATCAGCGGTCGATCTAGCAAGAAAGTGTCGCAACACTACAGAAGTGCCATCAACTTAATCACATTGCCCTTCTTAATCACATTGCCCTTTTTCTGAAACATATACCCTTGTCAAATCACTATGATTAGCAACATCGTTTCCTTATCATACGAGGATCATTACCCAAATCCTCTGAAGATCGATTTCTTATATCACTTGCAACTGCCCATGCCGCTTAAGAATTTAATGACTTTCCATACCGAACTGAACCGAGCTTTACACACACAATTCCCAATCCTCCACAACATAACGCATATACCATACCATATTAGGATAACATGAGAACTTTTATCTCCCTTCCGCGCCACAGACACCGACGCACTCAACTAGTAAAGAATTTTCATTGATCCCATTTAGAAGAAAATCATTACACACTCCATGCTTTGCATACCCATAAGAAATATACTCATCTTCAAACCATGGTAAAACCCAACCAGAACATCTCTGCCAACTCCATTTATACAAAGCTAAACTACCAGGACTAAATCCTTCTATCTAAACCGAACTGAGCAAGCCGTCAAAACTCAAGAGCATTGCTGCAAATTGCATGTAAAAGCCCATTACTTCGAACACATACAAGGAATTAATCATATCTTTACCATACCGATTCGGTCTATTATCAAGCTATTCCTTCTATCAAATTTCTCTTTTTATTCATCATCCACTTGATATTTCTCCCTTGCCGTAGCATCACAATGCCTCAATCCAGGCCTACCACACGAGACTCAAACATAAGACCACACTGTCTAAGACCCACAGGCCACCGAAAACTCTCTCAATTCTTCCCAAATATACCACGTTCCAGAATACTTTACTCAAAGAACTTCCTGCGAATCGGAATTCGTTACCATTACCTTCCAGATACTGATACATAGAATCCCATAATCGACATAAGAATACCACAGGCCTCGACATTCCCTGAAGAATAAACAATCTCTGACCACATACACAACCTTGAGACACCTGATGATTACATGCAAAAATTCGAACACAATAAAACCATTCTCGAGAGTCATTCACTCTTATTCAACTGCAAATTACCTGACTTAACGAATAGAACCACTCGTGCCTTATTAGCACTATGACACCGAAGGATATGACCTTATTCCAATACAAATGAACATCTTACTTTTCTATACATTGAGCATTCTTTATCAACAACAACTCAAGACATCCTAGTATTTCCTCACATTTACGAAGCACCATATAACCTTTATAAAAAATTTGCTTTACTCGTGCCATCCTCGACTCATTTTTTGCAACCAGGACTGATCCGCCAACATACCTTGAAACGGAACCAACATAACACATAACCGTGCAATCAGCTAATCAACAACAACCTCCCCAACTTGGCTCGAAGCCATCTATCAGGACACATTTAATAACCCATAATACTTTTACTCTAATGATGCCACAATATTATAGTGAGATTAAACTCAAATCACTTATAAGTTGTGAAAACACAGATCATCTAGTATTATAACTCTTTTGCAATTCTCTCATTCATTCCGCAACAGTTAAGCCCACTTTACGCAACAAAATTTATACTAAGTCCCCAAATTTTTCAAAAATTTCGGCAGAGTTTCCTTTGTAATTGAGCCTACAACTTGACAAAGCATCACAATGCATATAAATTACATAAATCTCAATACTACATGTATTATACTATCAAAATTGATACATGGACATGCGTTGCACCCATTTGAATTATAACACATAGAAAATACCCTTCAACCCTTCATTATTGGGCTATTCAACCAAGTAGGAACATATTCTTTCTTTAATGTTTTTGGCATTCAAGGTGGTCTCCTTGACTCAACGATTTTGTCACAATACATTTACAGAATCGATCTCAGCTCCCAGACTTATCTAACTAATATGACAAATAGATTTCCCTTATAAGCCAATTACCCATTAGCTTTACCTTTAGTTTATGTTTTTGTATACCTTCCACTGTCATACACACCACACAGTACCAACATACTCATTACGTAGCTATCCAGGCTGAATCAAGTACGCACGAGAAGAATTCCAAGAAAGTGAAGTTTTCCTAAAGGTTCTGTAGCCTCTCGTGGAGAAATACAGGCGTCCCCGTATCGTTCCACGAGACTCTACTAAACCGGCTGTCACACCTCCTTTTTCTGAAAGCTTTTACGACTTTTTACTACACCCCGAGGAAGGGATATAATAAAGAAAGGAGTTTTTCCACTTTAAGGACAATCGAAACAGGATTCGTTTTTTTATTATTTAAGATTCAGAGTCGCCACTTGGGAGATTTATGGTGTCCCAAGTCACCGGTTTGAATCCCGAGTCGAGGAAGGGTTTGACTCTGTTTAACAATCGCGAACCAGAAATCCGGGTAAGGAATTCTGTTAACTCGCGAGAAGGTATTAGGCATTCCCGAGTTTCGTGGTTCTAGCACGGTCGCTCAACTGTTATATTTGGCTAAAATTTAGTCTTGATACATGTTACCCTACTTGTGCAATTTTCGGATTTGGATTTGGGTTGCATGAAATGAACGCCCGTATTAGGAAGGTAAAATTATTTAAAATCGCGCCTAAAGTGGCTAACGTATTGTTATCTTTTGGGAAGGCCGTGAAATTTGCTAAACGACCCGTCCCGAATTTCTAAGTATTTTATTAAGCAATTATTGAGGGCCCCGCAATTGTGTATTTTTGATTTGGCGAGGCTCATCTCTTTTATTTTTAAAAGGCCAAACTAAAGTATGCTAAGTTTTTCTATTTTTTGTTTTGCCTCTAATAGTCAATTAATCCATAGATACAAATTCAAGTCCCAAATTCAAGTCCGGATTCAAATAAAAGGATAAAACCTTTTAGCTTGAACCCGTTACCTAATTCAAAACTTGATCTCATATTTATGAATTCAAATTCCCTATATTCTTAATTTATATTGAGTTGAGTTACATCAAACTAAACCAAAAGAAATGGAATTTTCTCCTATCTAAACCCAAATGGCAGACTAGCTTTCAAATGGACTTTGATGAGGCCCAATCACCTAGCCCAATGCAGATGAAACACAAGTCCAGCAATGATAATATAACAATCCAGGACCGTATCTCGGCAGGAACAAAGCGATAAAATGGCTTTTAAGCCCATGATGAATTCAAATTGGATCTGTGATAGTGATATAACATTTCAATTATGGTTACAAGGTTTAAACTACATTCTACTAAAATTCCATATGTACTAAATTGTTATTAATCTAGAGTCAGTCTGTGATAAGGAACTATTATATGCGCTGGTTTTCAAATTATTATCCTGAATCCTACAAGTACTGCATGCAAATTAACATATTAATATGGAATCAATATGATCACCAAAAATTGACTAACTAATGATTATCAAAAATTTAAAATCTGGAATCAATATGATCTTAATACCGAGTTAACAATTAAACTAACTATAACTAGGAATGTCAAAGCTAATGATTGCCCGTAGGCTTCAACAGTCCAATTATACAATTACTATTACAATGAATTCTAGGTATTACTAATACATTCTTACAAATCAAATACCAAATCAATCCAAATATTCTAAAAAAAAATTCAAATGTACAGTCCATGAATTTAACTACAAGTCCATATAAGAGCTCTAAAATCATTCCTAGCTCATTTCATTTACATTCGATTCCAATTACTGTCCATGTGCTATTACACTTTTAAGGCTATGAATAGGTGAGGAAATTACAACTCAATTGACAGTAAATAAAAGTTGATGAACAATTTGTTTTTATTTTTCAATCCAAATTTTGGAACTACAGCAGTGTACCTGGAAAATAAGAGCGAGAACAATGAGGTCAGAATCAGTTACACAGCAATAGCAACAGGAACAGGATATAAAATCCAAACACAGCCTCAAAATACCCCAGGCATAAGCCAAAGCAAGAGATATAAACCAGAAGAACACACACTCATACAGTCAAATGCAATTTCACAAAGTTTCGATCACTGGAACTGGATAAAATCGATACACAGCCTTCAAAATGATCAATAAAACAGTATCACTTTGGATTTTTCTACTAGTTCTAATGTTTTTGGGTTTTTGAAATTAGGAATTTCGAAAATTGGATCTAAGAATGAAAGATTACTTGGAGGAAAATTTTCAGATTTCCAAACTTTTTTTTTTAAATAAGGCATACCCATGCCTATTTATGTAAAATTGGAGGGAACTTCAAATTTCAGAATTTACCTATTAATCCCTCTTTTATTTCAATTCTACCCTTATTTTTAACTTGTAATTCAATTGGCTACACTTATTCATGAAAAATTATACTAATACCCCAATCTAGAACATTCTTATCTAGTCTAATTCCCTATTTACCCTCACTTCAATTCAGAATCTACCGAATTACCCTTTTACTATACCCATAATGCCCCTAGAGTTGTGTCAAAACTACCATTAGACCTTTTCCTTTACCCAAAATACCCCTCCTTTTTTTATTAATTATTATCAACCCTTACACCCCTTAACTGTCGGATTTAACTATCCAATTCTATAATCTAATTATCAAAATTAATCAGAAATCATACAAAACTAATTAACTACTAATTGCAGCTATAACCAATCCTTAGTTATCAATCAAACATTAACAAACAAGAGCAATAAAATCTAATTAACTCTGATTTATCCTCAAATTTATTTATCTAACAAAATTAATCAGAATCTATTACTAATTATTACTCGAAAATTAAAGAACTAATAGTGTCAAATTTTAAACCTAAAATACTATTTTTTTTAAACAGAAATTAAAAGATAACCCTAGTTAGACTAATAACAATCAGAAAATAATTAAAAACATAAAGACACGCACATCCAAAAGATAAAAGAAATAGAAAAAGAAAAGGAAAAGACTTAGTTTTTTAGTCACTTGACCGTCTACTAGGTACCAAGATTCTTGATAAAGAAAAGGATAGTTTTCACGGCATCTTTTGTGAAGTTTTGACTCAACAGAGAATTTTCAAACTCGTATTCGAGCCGCTCCAGTTGGATTTGAGGTTCAAGACCTTAAGGGTCGTGTAGAGGAAGGCAAGGAGGTGATTTGGTATTATTTTGGGTTGGATTGGGTGAGGTGTTGTTCGCCGGAGTTAGGGTTTCGGCGAGACAAATTTGATTATTCGAACAGATGGGGAAACATTTGAAGGGAACGAAGTAGAAAGGTGGAAAGAGGGGTTCAAAGAGGTTGTGTGGTGTAAAGTTGGGGTTATTTGGCATAAGGTGTGTTTCCCGCCGGTAGGGTTCCGGCGGGGTCGGCGGGGAAACAAGGCGGCTAGGGTTTAGGGAAGACGATGAGGATAATATATTTTTTGATTTTTTCCTGAAATATGGTATCTATATTTAATTTGCTCATTAACTAACAGCCCTTGGATTAAATGAATTTGAACGGCTCAGATTGGTTAACATCTATACGACGTCATTTTATTTTAATGAAATCAAGTTGATGGCCATTGGATTTGAAGTGATCAAGGGCTGGGATTAAATGACTCTTAAACGACGTCGTTTGGTTATATGGGGGCAGATCGGATTAAGGGCTTTGGACCATGGGCTGCGGCGGGTGGTTTATTTGATTTGGGCTATAGTTTAGCCCAATCAGTCCATTTCTTCTCTTTTGTATTTTACTTTTCTCATTTTGTATTTTTCTATTTATATATTTTTTATATCAAATTTATTTTTTAATTTTATAAAATTAAAAAATTAAAATAACAATTAAACTAATTAGACCCTAAAATCATTTAATCACTAATTTGTAGCAATTTTTAGTTAAAATAATAAAATGCTATTTTTTTATTTTCCTTAAATTATTCCGAAATAAATTAATACTAAAATTGTGAAATTAAAAATTCTAATGCGTATGCACATTTTTTGTATTTTTAATATGAATTATTATGCAACTAATTAACAAAAATGCAACAAATATCAACAAAAATTATAAAATCAAGAAAAATTATTTTGTTTGGATTCTTAGGAATAATTTGCTTAGGGCAAAAATCACGTGCTCACAGCTGCCCCTCTTTGCCCGGAAACACGAAGAGTTTTTGTGCAAAGACAAGTGAGCGGTAATGAGGGATTTTTGCCCATTTACATATTCCGTGTGAAGCATTTTTGAAATATTTTGACCGAACCCTACTTCAGAGGTTGCCTACATATCCCGGGCTTAAACAAGAATCAGGTCAGTGTAGTTCAGTAGTGTTTGGTAGCTGGGACTACCGGAAGCTGTGATTTCACTATTGTTGCGGCTGTTACTGCTTGCTGACCCTCTTATTACACCATGTAAAGATAAAAAGAAGCTAGCCTAAGCTATGCTCTATAAGTTACAAGAAATCCTATCTATGCCTTAAAACTTGCTCTTGTGTTGCCTTGAACTTGCATCTTGTATTCTTCCAATGGAATTCTGGCTGTTGCCTTGGTGATGTTTTGAAATATGTGTCCATTCTTCAAGTGGATTCCTGCTTTGCGATTGCTTGAAAAGGTATTCCCTTGTTCTTCAGGCGGGCTCCTGCTTACGATGCTTGAAAATGTATTCCCTTGTTCTCCAGGTGGGTTCCTGATTGCATTGTTTGAAAAAGTATTCCCTTGTTCTCCAGGTGGGCTCCTGATTGCATTATTTGAAAATGTATTCCCTTGTTCTCCAGGTGGGCTCCTGATTACGACAAAATAGACGACCAAAGAAAATTTTCTTCCCCAGTATGGTGACTGGGCATATCGTGTTATCAGATATTAAAATTAAAAGCTAGAATTTGGATTGTACTTCCCTTGTTTTCCAGGTGGGTACTTGTTTGTAAATTTGAAAAGATATTCCCTTGTTTTCCAGGTGGGCTCATGCCTGCTGTCTTTGAAAAAGATATTCCCTTGTTCTTCAGGTGGGCTCCTGCTTGCTAAATTTGAAAAGATATTCCCTTGTTTTCCAGGTGGGCTCCTGCTTGCGACAAAATAGACAACCAAAGAAAATTTTCTGCCCCAGTATGGTGAATGGGCATATCAAATTATCAAATGTTAAAATTAAAGGCTAGAATTTGGATTATACTTCCCTTGTTTTCTAGGTGGGTGCCTGTTTGTTGTATTAGAAAAGATATTCCCTTTGTTCTTCAGGTGGGCTCCTGCTTGCTAAATTTGAAAATATATTCCCTTGTTCTTCAGGTGGGCTCCTGCTTACAAAGAAAAATTCTTTCTGCCCCTGTTTTAATCAAAGAAAGATTTGCTAATATAAAAATGGTGGTTAGCTGCTGGCATTCTTGTTGGCCATGCTCCCGCTTCCGACTTTGCTCCGACTTGCTTGCTTTGACTTGCCATGACTTCCCGGCTAACTTTCAAACCCTCTGATCCTGATGACCCAAATGTTACTGTTTTGTATTTCTTGTTCCCTTCTTGTGAAACTTTGCTTCTCCCTCCAATTATCTGATTACCCTTTTGATGGGATTTGCATTAGTCCTTCATGTTTTACTTTCTTTTGATATGTCATGATCTCGTTGTGCCATACAACTGGGAAGCTGGTAGTTAGATTTGACTGGAACGTCTTTTAGACAGACTTCAAGAAAAATGAAATGCAATCACCTCGAAGATTTTGAGGATAGAAAGACTCTGAAAAGAGAAAAGAGGATAGGACTTATCTGATTGGAAAGGCTGATTCCATTGATCATGCCATGCATTTTGGATTAACCGGTCTAGTCTGTCTAACCAATCAACTGGCAATTGCCACATTTGATGTTCCATACTTTCACAATCTGACTTTCACCAAAACCCAACCCTTGCTTGTTTTGCCATACTTCAAACACCTTTCAACCACATACTTTCTTCATTTGCCCAATCTGAAAACTCACTTTCGCCCTACGGTGCCCGTGAGGGTTTTCACCAATAGGACTCTCTCATTTTTAATATCTCTCAACTCGCGTCGCCTTACGGTGCCCGTGAGGGTTTTCACCAATAAGACTCTCTTATTTTTATTTCTCTCAGCTCACATCGCCTTATGGTGCCCGTGAGGGTTTTCACCAATAAGACTCTCTCATTTTCAATTTTCTTTTCTTCTGGCACCAGAGTGTTGTCCACAACATGAATCACCTTACCTGCTTGTATTGACATTTCTTAAGATTGATCAAAAGGTCTTTCTTTGGACTGTAATGTGGCTTTTGGATGGGTTTAGAAAGAAGGGTATAAAGGCTCAAAACATTTCAATGTGGTTTCAAAAATTACAACTTTCGGAATCATATCTTTCACAACAACCATAACTTCTGCCCCAGTTTCATTCTTGGGGATTCTTGGATATTTCTTTGGTTGTGACTGAACCTCAGTGAGGCTGCCTACATACCCTTTCGGGATCAAGTCAAACGTAGTTCAGGCCATAAAATCGCTTCATTGTTGCGATGTTTCCTTCTTTCCATTCTTCTTCTTTTCTTTTCTTTTCTTTTCTTTTCTTTTCTTTCTTTTCTTCTTTTATTTTCTTTTATTTTCTTTTCTTTTTCTTTTTTCTTTTTTCTTTTTTCTTTTTTCTTTTTTCTTTTTTCTTTTTTCTTTTCTTTCTCTTTTCTTTCTTTCTTTTCTTTTCTTTTCTTCTTCTTCTTTTCTTTTCTTGTTTTCTTTTCTTGTTTCTCCAGCTGATTTTCCTGTTCAATCCTTGATTTTTGTTGTTGATTCCGAAAGAGGGATACGAAAGAAAATATAATAATAAGGCTCAAAGGGGATAACAAAAGATAAAGTGTTTGGATAGCAGAACAAAATGCCTTCATCATTTCAATCTCAAAACATGTCAAATACAATCAGATACATAAAGATAAAGAAATCATACATAATATCTCTTGACTGCATCAGAATTGATAGCCATTTCTACACATTTCCCTTCCACATCTGTTAGATACAATGCACCATTGGATAACGCTCGTGTTACAACAAACGGCCCTTGCCAGTTAGGAGCGAACTTTCCCTTTGCTTCAGCCAATAAGGTAGGATACGCCTCAATACCAATTGTCCGACTTCAAATTTCCTCGGACGCACTTTCTTGTTATAAGCTCTTGCCATTCTCTGTTGGTACAGCTGTCCATGACATTTGCTGCCAATCTCTTTTCATCAATTAAGTTCAGCTGTTCCAAACGGGCTTTGGCCCACTCATCATCATCAATTTCCGCCTCCGCAACAATTCGAAGGGAGGGTATTTCGACTTCTGCAGGTATCACAGCCTCCGTACCGTACACCAATGAATAAGGAGTCGCCCCTACCGAAGTGCGAACGGTAGTGCGATATCCTAGCAAAGCAAAAGGTAGTTTCTCATGCCACTGTCTAGATCCTTCCACCATTTTCCGAAGTATTTTCTTGATATTCTTATTAGCTACCTCGACTGCTCCATTCGCCTTAGGACGATATGGTGTGGAATTGCGGTGTATAATTTTAAACTTCTGACATGTCTCCGCCATCAGATGACTGTTGAGATTGGCACCATTATTTGTGATAATCACCTTCGGAATTCCGAATTGGCAAATGATATTTGAATGCACAAAATCGACCACTGCCTTCTTGGTCACTGATTTGAAAGTTTTCGCCTCAACTCACTTAGTAAAATAATCAATGGCTACCAGAATAAACCTGTGCCCATTAGATGCTGCTGGCTCGATCGGCCCAATGACGTCCATTCCCTAAGCAACGAAGGGCCATGGTGCCGAAATTGCGTGTAACTCAGATGGAGGAGAATGAATCAAATCTCCATGTACTTGACACTGATGAC
>MU726354.1:5414-24905 GCA_026770625.1 Nicotiana glauca | reverse complement strand
CCAAATGTAAAAGAGTTGCAATTAATAACCATCAATGTATGCCAAATAAAACCCACTTATCCCTAAGCGATTTTATTAAATAAGGTGTAAGACCTTGAGTCTTTGCTATTTACTTCTACCAAGTTCTAACCCACTTTCCCAAGTAAAGCAAGAATTTAATGGCTTGTGTTAATGTTTGCAACCACCAACAATAAATGAAGAACAAGAAGTAAATAGATATCAACCAACCATTATACATATATTCAATGTCAAACACCCATTAACATAACACCCATTTAGGGTCCACAACCTTAGTATTTAGAGTTAGCTACACATACTAAAATACAAAAGACAAAGAGTATTTAATGTCATAAAATGCTTACAAAGGAGAGAATCTTCCACCCAAAAGCTTCCAAAAAGATAGAATATTTGTGTCTTGGAATGTAGTGTAAAAAGTAGACAAGATGAGCCCACAAAAGTCTCTTAAAACTCTTTATAGGGGGATCAATTTTGGGACATAAATGGACAATTTTACCCTTCCAGGTCACTTCTGCGACCGCAGATCTGTCGCAGAACAGGTCTGCGGTCCGCATTCTGAGCAGCTCCTCCGCAGATCCAAAACCCTAGTGGTCAGTTCTTCATCGCATTTCCATTCTGCGGTCCGCAGTTGAGTTATGCGACCGCAGATTTGCATCGCATCCTGACCCTGAGTTTTCTTCTTGTTCATTCTGCGGCACATCTGCGGTCCGCATGTTGATTCTGCGATCGCAGATTGCACCGCATTCTTGACATGAATTTCAGCTCCAGACTCTGTAAAACTCTGCGATTTTGAGATCAATTCTGCGGTCCGCATGTGTGATCTGCGACCGCAGAATGGTCCGCAGAGTTGCACTTGTGCACTATTTTGCTCTTTTCTTCTCTTTTTTTTGCTCACATTTTCATATCCTTGGTCTTCCCTTCCTCTTGCGCTGTAAGAGTAACAAATCTACATAAGTATTAGTTATAATTGCATTAAAACAAGCTAGAACCTAAGCAATTAGTATTGAAATGTGCCGAAATTCTCCGGCACATCAACACCCCCAACTTAAACTCTTGCTTGTCCTCAAGCAAGCAAAACATACTTAGCCTATTCTAAACTCTATTTACAAATAACAATAGTGACTCAGGACGGTGTTCATTGCTAGTTCTTCAAGCATGTATTTACAATTGCTTCACCCTTCCTAGATTAAGAATATGTACAGAGAAAACTAATTAATCATGTGAACTTTGAGCCTCAACATTGTGACTAGATGTTACCCTCAGCTGAGTGCACTCTCGTTTGACTCAAAAAGCTCAACTTCAGTTCAACTCCACAGTTCATATACCCTCACCAGAAAGAAAATCCCAGAATCACAATATTTACAAGGACGAAAAAGAGGGAACATTTACAAACACACTCACTCTCAGAACGAACTTCAAGTGCTACAACATGTCATACCATAGGCTTGCCCTTATTTTAATTTGCCGCTTATTCAAGAATGTTCGGTTGAAGGTCTCATAAGGGCTTTTTGGCTTGTAATGTAGGTTCAGGGATGGGTTGGATAAACATTTGGGTACAAGTGACTTCACCCTCTTTGAACACTAATCACATTTCACCATTCTTTTTCACTCCTTTTTAAACCCCCATATCTTTGTTTTCGTCTAGCCTCCGGTGTAGAGCTACCTTACATACCTTTTCATTGTTGTTCAAGACTCCCAATTTTGTAAACATAAGCATTATTATATTTTCTTTTCTCTTCTTCTCTTTTTTGCTTTTGATCATAACTTTTTTTTTTTTTGGAGCTTGAACAATTTCACAAACTCTTTTGAGGCATGTTGCCCTAAACTCACATACTACCTTAACGATTTTCCACTTTGACCTTACCCCCAACTTAGGCTTTTAGCCTCATTCTCAATGTTCAAAGAGGGACGGGTTCAAAAGAGGAATTTGCTTTTCAAAACGGGAAAGGTTTGTAATGAGTTGGCCAAAGAAAGGTTAAAAAGGCTCAAATTGGGTGCTAGTGGTATCTTTTATGCACGGGTAGGCTTGAAAGGCTAAAGAGGTTTTGCACATAATCACAACGAATGCCTAAGATCATTCCTCCAACCAAACATACTATCATTAGCATTGAAAAACTAACCGGGCAAGTTCTAGATGACAGAAGTAAACACAAGAATTATATACAAACAGAGAACTCACACACACATTGTACATGAACTGCTTCATTCACCTTATTTGACACTTTCGAGCAACCATTCTGCAACTCAAAGCTTTCATCACAATCACAAGTATAATTATGGGTTGCCATAGAGTCACAGAGCGAGCCTCAGATTCACAGAATTGATCATAGAGACAAATTCCCTTAAGACAGTCGTCAATCTATCTATCATTGGGAAAAGTCGACAAGAATGACTATAGGAGGGTATGCGCTATGTACATGTATACATGCTCGATACTAGGCAACTACACCAAACTGGTCACAATGATTTACACCTAAGATCCTGATTCTACTATTACACCCTTGGAAAAGAACCAGAAAAAGAAAAAACAAAGGGAATTGATTCACAAACTGCTATTAACAAACACAAACTCAACAACAGAAATTTAAAACAACATCATGATATCACTCATATACCAACGTTATATTAATGTTCACAGATGCATGATACGCATAAGTACATGAGTTTTTATCTATATACACAACAAAAATCATACCATGCTACCTGCCCACCCCCAACTGAAAATGATGCATTGTCCCCAATGCGTAGAAGTAAAGAGTAGAGTTTGAGGGGAAGCTCCCTGAGGCACACTAAGTGCTATGGGAGTCGGCAGCTGGCTGAGTGCCGGAGGGATCACCCTCTGATGTGGCTGCTGCTGGTGGCCGCTCTGTGGTGGGGGAAGGAACTGGCTGTGCAGCTGGAACTGGTGCTAGAGGGACACTATCCTCGGCTGGCACATGCGAGCTACTGGATGCACCCGCTGTAGATGGGAATGTTGTAGGGCCTCCTCTATCGATCAAAGATCATTCTAGGGCAATCTTCATATGTGCCCTCTCTACCTCATCAACAGAAGCATCCTCAATTTCATCAGCAATCACCTTCCCCTTTTTGTCAACCTGAGGGGCTTCATCACTGGAGAACCCCGAACTCTCTTCTTCAACTTCTTCCTCATCCTCTCCATCACCCTCCAATTTATCCGAACCACCAGTCTCCTCATCAGAAGCTATGTCAACAGGACCAGTGGGAGCTTTGGTATGAGGGGCAACGGGAGGAGGAACCACAGAATCCGTCATCAAATTTGTGAAGTCAAACCCCAAGTCAGGAGCTAGGCCCGTGCCTTGATCACCTACCGGGGGAAGGAAGGATGAAATATCGAATTCCATGTTTTGCATCTTTTGGAATTCGACCTTCATAGAAGCGACTTCCTTCTTGAGGTCAGTCAGGCCACTCACCTCACCCCTTTCCAATTTTTCAACCCGCAACTCAATCCCTGCTAGCCGTTCCTCATACAGTGATTGCTTTTGCTGAATGTCTTTCACAGTTGCTTGCATGGGAGTGAGGGCTTGCTTGATCAAATTAGGCAAATTCTTCAGAAGCTGGTCAACTTTTGCATTAGCATGTTGGGCCAATAAACCAAGCTTCGAGAATGCCGGAGTTGCAGCTGAGGCCTGAACAGAAGTAGGTTGAGCAGAAGTGGATGTAGGGGCAGTTCGAGGAGTGGAGGACTCTGCAGCATCAGCCTGAGGAGCGTCAGAAGGCTGGAATGAAGGAAGGTCCTCCTGAATTACAGCCACGGGAGGCACCACCGCGTCACCAAGACGGTTAATATCAATGATCCCTGCCTCCGTACCCATTTTATCTCTTCGGCTATCCACCGGGACATTGGCAGCTTGGCATAGAGCGGTGATCAATGCCGGGAAAGGGAGAGATGTAGCATCTTGCATTGCCCGCTTACCCATTTCTTGAAATATTATGGACCCCACATTAATCTTGATGCCTTGCATCATGCAAGCTACCAGGAGAGCCTTCTCAATGGCAATTTCTGTTTCATTCTGCGTAGGGATCAATTTGGATGCGAGGAATGCAAGCCAGTATCGTCCCTCCCGTGAGAATCTTTCCTTGTAGATTTTGTTCCCTGGTTGTATCCACGCAGGGGTCCCGCTGGCAATGACGGAGGCAATCCAGCTGCGCTCACCCTCTTTGTTAGCTAACTTGGCATTATACTCCTCGGTTGATGTGCCATGTTCCCAGTCTGGGACAAGTATTTTGTTTATGGCTTTGGCACTGCATTTGACTGTAAAGCCCCGAACTTCTACCTTATCAAGGTACATCCTCTGACGTTTATGGAGCTTGGTTCTAGATGCCCCGTAGGACGCATAGAACTCGCGCACCATGGATTCATTGGAGTCAGCAGGGGGTTCAGTGAAATCTAACCATTTCCTCCGCTTGATGTTAGCAAGGATATGAGGGCACTTCTCCGTTAGCCCATTCAAGCTCAATTATTTTTTAGGTAATAGCGACCTTCGGAGGAGCCCAGCTTTATACCTCTCCCTAGACCCCTCAACTCCCCAGCGGAGATGGTACTCAGCACCTTCAGCCTGTTGCTTTCTCCGGGCTTTAGCATGTATATCAACTTCCGGGCGAAGCTCTTCCTCCTCAGGTTAGGAGGGCTGTGGTTGCGCATGTTCGACTCTTTGTCTCTTTGCCTGAGGAGGCTTGCTTGCTAGTCGTTTTTGTCCCGGAGCCATATCTGCACAAGGGTAGAATAACATGTCAAGAGATTGGGAGAAGAACCATAGAATTTACAAAGAAAAGTCAACTCTGCAGTCCATTCTGCAGTCGCAGAACCATTCTACGGACCGCAGAATTACCGCAGAATTTCATGCCTGACAAAGTGTTCAATCTGCGATGCATAATGCGGTCGCAGAACCATTCTGCGGACAGCAGAATCATCGCAAAATGAACATTAAAAAGTTCAAATTTTTTTTAGATTTTCTGTAACCATCTGCAGTAGATATGCGGACCGCAGATCAATTCTGCAATCGCATTCTCCACCGCATTATCACCAATAGTCTCGACCACTGGAAGAGTCGCTTATGCGGTCATTCTGCGAACCGCATAACAAGTCTGCGATCGCAGAGTGACCGCAGACTTCATCTTCTCCAAGTGACCTAGGGTTAGGTCTGCGATTTAAATGCGGTTCGCATATCAGACATGCGGACCGCAGAACGCATCGTTCTCAGCAGACAACCCTAAGCTCCAACAATGGCTACCCTATTTTCAATCCCCTTCCCCACATCATGCTTAGCCCAAAATCGACCACATTTAACAAAAATTAACCACACCAACGAACTTAAACCAAACCTTTGCACATGAGTTTGAATGAAAGAGAGAGCATGAGTTTCACATACTAGAATCAATGCACGAAAAGTGTTGATGCTTGGTGATTGTTCTTTGCTTGGGTTTGATCGTGTTCTTTGCTCTTTTCTTTCTCTATTTTTTTTTTTGTTTTGTTTTGTTCTAAAAAAAAAATTTCTTTTTTTTCTTTTTTTTCTTTTATTTTAAACTGAAGTGTATAGGAGACTTACCTGGTAGATCTGCGGTGCGATCTGCGGTGCGATCTGCGGTGGACCAAGCACCGTATAGCACATTATGCGATCGCATATGTGCTTTGCAGTGTGGTGCATTAAGGAAATTTAGGGGGCCCAAAATGCAATCAACTCTGCGGTCGCAGAATTAACATGCGGACCGCAAAATGAAATTTTTCACCGCATTCCAACTGCCCCTTTTTTGGAACTCTTCTGTTACGATCTGTGGCGGATCTGCGGACCGCAGATCAGTTCTGCGATCGCAGATCTACTGCATTTTTCACATTATTCTTTTCCTTCACTTTTTCATGCATTTTCCACCAAGTGTTGAGATCTTTTGAACTTCTTGCACTCCTCAGATATTGTAAAAATAAAAATAAATAATAAAAAAAAATTTAAAGAGAAAAAGAAAAAAGGCGTTACCACCCATGGGTTGCCTCCCATGAAGCGCTTGATTTAACGTCGCGACACGACGGGATTGATGCCCTTTCAATTTCACTCAGTGGTCGGGCAAGGACCATCTTTTAGAGCCAGCTGCTCCACCAAATGCTTTTCACCATCAATGCCCAAATAATGCTTGATGCATTGGCCATTTACTTTGAATGTCCGGGATCCGTATGTTGATTCTAGTTCCACCGCTCCATACGGGGAGACATTTACCACTTTGAAGGGGCCGGACCATTTTGATTTAAGCTTGCCCGGAAACAGTTTGAGCCTTGAATTAAAGAGCAAGACCAAATCACCTGCCTTGAACTCTCTCTTCAAGATCTTTTTGTCGTGGACAAACTTCATCCGCTCTTTGTACACAGCCGCACTCTCATAAGCATGGAACCGGAATTCCTCCAGTTCATTTAGTTGTGTTAACCTTAAGTTCGCAGCCTCAGCCCATTCCAGATTCAACTTCTTCAATGCCCACATGGCTTTGTGTTCTAACTCAACGGGTAGATGACATGCTTTACCAAAGATGAGCCGGTAAGGAGAAGTACCAATAGGAGTTTTGTAGGCCGTACGGTACGCCCACAATGCATCATCTAGCCTTCTTGACCAGTCGGTCCTATTTGCGTTCACAGTTTTTGCTAGAATATTTTTGATCTCCCGGTTGGAAACTTCAACTTGACCACTCGACTGCGGATGATAAGGTGTGGCCACCTTGTGTTTGACACCATACTTCTCAAGTAACCCCGCGAAAGCTTTGTTGCAAAAGTGCGATCCGCCATCACTAAGAATGGCTCTAGGGGTGCCAAACCGAGTGAATATGTTCTTCTTCAAAAATGCGGTCACACTCCTCGCCTCATTGTTTGGTAAGGCAATGGCTTCAACCCATTTGGACACGTAGTCCACCGCCACCAAGATATATTTCATTCCATAAGAACTCACAAAGGGACCCATGAAGTCGATCCCCCACACATCAAAGATCTCTATCTCCATCACAAAGTGCATCGGCATTTCATGCCTCTTGGAAATAGAACCTTGTCGTTGACATTGATCACAAGCTTTGACCATTTGATTGGCATCATGATAGATGGAAGGCCAATAATAACCACATTCGAGAACCTTAGCTGCCGTCCGATTTCCTCCATGATGTCCCCCAACCGGTGAGTCATGGCATGCTTTGAGAATTGGCATGACCTCTTCTTATGGGACGCACCTTCTAATGATATTGTCGGCACACACACGGAACAAATAGGGCTCCTCCCAATAATATTGCCGACAATCTCTCAAGAACTTCTTCTTTTGATAAGACTCCAATCCTTCCGGAATAAGATCGCTCACCAAGTAATTAGCAATGTCGGCATACCATGGAGCAAAAGTGTCTGAGAGTGCCAAAATGTGCTCATCCGGGAAAGCATCATTGATTTCAAGCTCTTCCCTTGGTCTCCCCGCTTCCTCAAGTCTTGATAAATGATCCGCCACTTGGTTTTGAGTTCCCTTTCGGTCCTTGACTTCAAAGTCAAATTCTTGCAATAATAGAACCCATCGAATTAACCGAGGCTTTGCATCCTTCTTTGCCATGAGGTACCGGAGAGCCGCATGATCCGTGAATACCACAACCTTGCTCCCTAATAAATAAGCTCGAAACTTCTCAAAGGCATAGACAATGGCAAGAAGCTCTTGCTCTGTGACGGTGTAGTTCATTTGTGCCCCATTGAGTGTTTTACTTGCGTAGTAGACCGGATGAAGAACTTTGTTATGACGCTGCCCAAGCATTGCTCCAATAGCTACACCACTAGCGTCACACATGAGCTCGAAAGGAAGAGTCCAATCGGGTGTGACAATAATAGGTGCCGTGGTGAGCTTCAATTTTAATTCATCAAATGCCTTGAGGCACTTTTCATCAAACACAAATTTTGCATCCTTTTCAAGAAGCTTGCACATGGGGTTTGCAATCTTGGAGAAGTCCTTGATGAATCGCCTATAAAATCCGGCATGCCCCAAGAAACTTCGAACACCTTTTACCGAAGTAGGTGGAGGAAGTTTTGAAATAATCTCGATCTTCGCCCGGTCTACCTCAATGCCATGCTTCGAAATCTTATGCCCCAACACGATACCTTCATCTACCATGAAGTGACATTTCTCCCAATTCAGCACAAGATTTGTCTCCTCGCATCTCTTAAGCACTTGTCTAAGGCTGTTAAGACAATGCTCAAAAGAATCACCCACAACCGAGAAGTCATCCATGAAGACCTCTAGAAAATCCTCCACCATGTCGGAGAAAATGGACATCATGCATCTTTGAAATGTAGCCGGAGCATTGCACAACCCAAATGGCATCCGGCTAAAGGCAAAGGTTCCATAGGGACAAGTGAACGTTGTTTTCTCTTGGTCCTCCAATGCGATATTTATTTGGTTGTAGCCGGAATACCCATCAAGGAAGCAATAGAATGACCTCCCCGCTAGCCGATCAAGCATTTGATCAATAAAAGGCATAGGGAAATGGTCTTTGCATGTTGCACTATTGAGTTTCCGGTAATCCATGCATACCCTCCAACCGGTCACCGTTCTTGTTGGGATGAGCTCATTTTTGTCATTTTCAATTATGGTTATGCCTCCCTTCTTCGGTACACATTGCACCGGACTTACCCAAGAACTATCGGCAATGGGGTACACAACCCCGACATCTAACCATTTGATGATTTCCTTCTTCACTACCTCTTGCATTGACGGATTCAATCTTCGTTGATGCTCCACACTTGGTTTTGTGTCATTCTCCAATTGTATCTTGTGTTCACAAATGCCCGCGGGGATTCCTCGGATATCCGCAATTGTCCACCCAATGGCTTGCCTATGCTCCTTCAAGACTTCCAATAATTTCTCCACCTGCACATCATTCAACAAAGAAGAAACAATTACGGGCAATGTATCATTTGAGCCAAGAAATTGATACCTTAGGTGTGGAGGAAGTGGTTTGAGCTCTAATTGCGGTGGCTCAATAATTGATGGCTTTGCGGGAGGTGTAGCTCGATTCTCCAAGTCAAGAGAAAGTTTTGCCGGAGTATAAGTATAGGACCCAAGACCCTCCAATGCATTTACCGACTCCATGTACCCCTCCATGTCTTCACCATCAAAATTTACCAAGATATATGCCAATGCCTCACCAAGGCATTGCTCTTCCATTTTCAATTCTACGGCATCTTCCACCTCATCAACAACCTCTATCACAGAAATGCTCTCATACTCATGGGGCAACTTCATACCCTTGCTTGCTTGAAATGTAACCTCTTCATCATTCACCCTAAATTTAATCTCGTTCCGCTCCGAATCCATGAGTGCTCTTCCCGTGGCTAGGAATGGTCTCCCCAAAATGATAGGGATTTCTTTATCAACCGCACAATCAAGAATTACGAAGTTAGCGGGCAGTTGGAATTTCCCAACTTTTACAAGCACATCATCAACAATTCCTACCGGTCGCTTAATGGAGCGATCGGCCATTTGTAACCTCATGCTTGTTGGCCTTGGCATACCTAATCCCGCTTGCTTATAGATGGCAAGTGGCATCAAGTTGATGCTAGCCCCATTGTCACAAAGGGCTCTTGCAAAATCACGCGCCCCGATAGTACATGGTATGGTAAAAGCTCCCGGATCTTCCTTCTTTTGGACCGGAGTTGTGGCAATAATAGAACTAACCCGGTGAGTCATGTTTACCACCTCATGCTTTGTGGTCTTCTTCTTGGTGATCAAATCTTTCAAATATTTAGCAAACCCCGGCATCTCTTGAAATGCTTCCACAAATGGAATGTTCACCTTTAGTTGCTTAAGGATGTCATAGAACTTTTCAAGTTTGCTATCATCAATCTTGCGTGCAAGCCTTTGAGGAAATGGAGGAGGAGGTCTAGGAATAGGTGGAAGAGCTTTTGATGTCTCTTTCCCTTCTTCCTTCGCCTCGTCCCGTTGTTCTTTTTGCACTACCGCTTCTTCCGGAATCTTCTCAACCTCAACAACAATTTGCTCTCCATCCTCTACCTTTTTCTCAAGCTTTTCTTCTTCAACCATTTGTTCACCCTTTCCATTTAGCACCTTCCCACTCCTAGTAGTGATCTCCATGATGTGAGAAGTTTGACCACTCCCATAACCTCTTGGATTTGCAACTGTGTCACTAGGGAGTATACCTTTTCGCTTTGGATTTTGCTCTTTGGGAAAGGTCTCTCATTTGCATCTCTAATTTTTGAATGGAGGCGGTATGAGACCCTACAACCTCGGTCAAGTTCCTCATGGAAGTGTCGGATTTTTCTTGATTTTGCAACACCCGCTCGAGCATAGACTCCAACTTAGATTCACTAGAAGACCCTTGGTTCGAATATTGACCCTTTGGAGGAACATAAGGGTTTGAACTCCGGTTGGAAAAATTGTTGTTGTTGTTCCAATTTCCTTGGTTTGGGCCGCCTTGGTCATGTCTCCATTGTTGGTTGCCTTGCCCTTGCGGGTTTGGCCTCCATTGACCTTGTTGTCCTTGACCTTGATCTTGTTGTCTTTGATACCCTCCTTGAGGGTTGTTGATATAGTTGGCTTCTTCAAACTCTTCGTTGGAGAAGGGTTGCATATCCTCGACTACATTCACTTTCTTCGTTTGATTCTCAGTGAACATTTTTGTCAACACATTCACATTCGTAGCCAATCCTGCAATTATTTGGTCCCTCTCTTGATTTTCCTTGATCAAATTGGTCAAGGAAGGAGACCCATATGCCACTCCACCTGAGGTGTCCTCGGAATGCCACGCTTGATTGTGTTTTGCCATTTTGTCAAGAATTTGTGTCACCCTTGCGAATGTTTTGTCCATGAATGATCCATCAACTGCATTCTTCGCTATAGCTTGGTTCATAGGATCCAAACCCATGTAGAATTTTTCCAATAGCATAGAGTTCGGAAAACCATGGTTTGGAGACCTCACCAAATATAATTTGAAACGGTCCCATGCCTCATGCAACTGCTCCCCCGGTATTTGCTTGAAGAAGAAGATTTTATCCCGCAACTCAGACTGTTTACTTTGCGGAAACCACTTGGATAGAAACGCCCGGACAAGTTCGGGCCAAGAATGAATAGAGTTAGGTGGTAGATTCTGGAGCCATTTCCTTGCATCCCCAGCAAGAGAGTACTTAAAGCATCTCAATCTCAGGGCATCTTTAGAGACATTATTCTGCTTGTGCATCGCACACACTCCCAAAAAGTTCCTAAGATGCTGTGTTGGATCATCATCGGTGGAATTTCTAAAGAACCCCTCTGCTTTGAGCATAAGGATCAACCCATGTTCCACTTTGAATGTTGCATCACCAACCTCAGAAGGTACAATAGGGTTGGTATCATCAATGTACTCTTCGATGTCTGCAAAGGGATTGTCTCCCAAATCTACCTCAACGTCATCGCCAGCTTCAGACATGTTTTCCTATCAACACCAAGCAAAACAAGCAAAGTGTGATAGAATAGAATTAGATACACAGTAAAGCGCACACTAATAAGCAATTTCAAAACCGTATTCCCTGGCAACGGCGCCAAAATTTGATACGCTCAAATTAATTCGTGTAAGGCGGTCGATGTCAAATATAATAACCCAACAAGGTTGGGGTCGAATCCCACAGGGAATAGGTGTGAAAAGGTAACTTATCTTAGTATGTAGCCCGACTGAGATCGTAATTCTACTCGGTTAATAGTAACAGGTGTGTAGAGTGATGGTATCGAGAGTATGGAAGACAGTTGATTTGGAATGATAACTATTTGAATTTTTGATATGATAATTAATGAGATTGATTAAACCAAGGTCGTGTCCCCTTTTATGAAGTGTAATGCTATCGGTGTTAATATGATATATTTGTAATGGTAGGTTCTTGATATGCAATTGATGTCTATGCAACTACCCAATATTTCCCAATAGTTGAGTAGTATTTCCTCTCCTAAATTTTCCCAAATGTAAAAGAGTTGCAATTAATAACCATCAATGTATGCCAAATAAAACCCACTTATCCCTAAGAGATTTTATTAAACAAGGTGTAAGGCCTTGAGTCTTTGCTATTTACTTCTACCAAGTTCTAACCCACTTTCCCAAGTAAAGCAAGAATTTAATGGCTTGTGTTAATGTTTTCAACCACTAACAATAATTGAAGAACAAGAAGTAAATATATATCAACCAACCATTATACATATATTCAATGTCAAACACCCATTAACATAACACCCATTCAGGATCCACAACCTTAGTATTTAGAGTTAGCTACACATACTAAAATACAAAAGACAAAGAGTATTTAATGTCATAAAATGCTTACAAAGGAGAGAAACTTCCAACCAAAAGCTTCCAAAAAGATAGAATATTTGTGTCTTGGAATGTAGTGTAAAAAGTAGACAAGGTGAGCCCACAAAAGTCTCTTAAAACTCTTTATAGGGAGACCAATTTCGGGACAGAAATGGACAATTTTACCCTTCCAGGTCACTTCTGCGACCGCAGATCTGTCGCAGAACAGGTCTGCGGTCCGCATTTTGAGCAGCTCCTCCGCAGATCTGAAACCCTAGTGGTCAATTCTTCATCGCATTTCCATTCTGCGGTCCGCAGTTGTTTATGCGACTGCAGATTTGCATCGCATCCTGACCCTAAGTTTTCTTCTTGTTCATTCTGCGGCACATCTGCGGTCGCATGTTGATTCTGCGATCGCAGATTGCACCGCATTCTTGACATGAATTTCAGCTTCAGACTCTGTAAAACTCTGCAATTTTGAGATCAATTCTGCGGTCCGCATGTGTGATCTGTGACCGCAGAATGGTCCGCAGAGTTGCACTTGTGCACTATTTTGCTCTTTTCTTCTCTTTTTGCTCACATTTTCCTATCCTTGGTCTTCCTTTCCTTTTGCGCTGTAAGAGTAACAAATCTACGTAAGTATTCGTTATAATTGCATTAAAACAAGCTAGAACCTAAGCAATTAGTATTGAAATGTGCCGAAATTCTCCGGCACATCATTGATACGGGGACTTAGGTGAGTTACATCTTATGGGCCGATCCGCATCCAGTAGAGTCTGCTTCAGAGTACTTGTATTTTCTTTTCTGTCCAAATTTGTATTCCGAACAGTTATCGAATTGTATTTTAATTCCTAGTAAATGTTCATGCACTTGTGACACCGGGTTTTGCGATGATTATGGGATACTCAATATTAAAAATTTGAAAATGTTATTAATTATTTTGTAATTAAAATCAAAATGGTTGGCATGGTTGAACTCGTATCGGAATGGGTGATCGGATTTTGTGAGTATCGTCTGGTTTCGAGACGTGGGCCCCACTGCCAACTTTTTTAGCGGAGTTGGGAATTCTTATAAATTGTTAAATTTCAAGCGTTGGAGTATATTTTTGATATATTTCCATGTTGTTTGACTAGTTTCGGATTGAACGGCACCAAGTTAGGGCTTTAGAGCGAAATTATCACCGGAAAGTGGGCTTTAAGACGAGGTAAGTCACCTTTCTAACCTTGTAAGAGGGAATTTACCCCATAGGTGAAATAATTCAATATGTGCTTCTATTTGTGGGGATTACGTATGCACGAGGCGACGAGAGTTCGTATGTAGCTATTATTCCTTTTTATGTTTTGTGGACACTGTTACTTGATTATATTTCTTAATTGCATCAAATGGAACTAAGCTGAGGTTTTTAAGGATTTAAAAGCTTCAAGTTGAATTGTCTTTATTTTGAAAAGAATCAATAAAGCATTATGATTTAATGATAAAGTTATATTTGACCATGTCGCAAGTATGATCCGCGAGAGGGGTAATTCCTTCCTTAAGTTTATATTTGTCCGCATCGCATGTATGATTTGCAAGCGGGGTAATTAGATATATCTATGGTTCACATCATTCGGCCCCCGTCAGTGCACGATTTAAATATTACGTTGGATAGGGGCGTACGACCTCAGCATGATTTGCGCATAACTTAATTGATTGCTTTGGAATTATTGATAATTGATGTGGCCTCATTGGCCGGAGATATAAATTATTAGAAGATGAAAATAAATATGGAATCTTCTATTAACGAAAGAATTGCTTACCTACTTCATGTTATTTAGTTTACAGTCACCTTATAAAATCCATAATTTATCATATTATTGATATATTATCGTTGGCCATAGTAAGTGTCGAAGTTGACCTCTCGTCACCACTTCTTCGAGATTAGACTAGATATGCACTTGTTGTACATTTTGTTGTACATGCACATGTATGTCTAGTGACCTTGTGGGCGCAGCGACGTAGCTGATATGGGACTTAGGTAAGTTGTATTTTATGAAACGATTTGCAACGACCAAAGTCTCCTTCAGTGTACTTGTATTTTCTTTTCTATACAGATTTGTATTCTGGACATTTATTGGATTGTATTTTAATTCTTAGTAAATGCTCACGTACTTTTGACACCTAATTCTAGGATGATAATGGGGTACTTAGTATTAAAATTTTGAAAAATTTATTAATTATTCTATAAATTTTATCTTTTACTAGTTAAATTCAAGGAAATTTATGATTTCAAAAATATTAAAATGAGAAGTTAATTAACTATTCAGTGTTGTCTTGCGAGACAGTGGTGCCCAATGTCATCACGACCTTTAACGGATTTTTGGTTGTGACAGCATGGTATCAGAGCACTAGGTTCACTTAGGTCGCACGAGTCATGATCGAGTCTAGTAGAGTCTTTTGGATCGATACGGAGACGTCTATGCTTATCTTCGAGAGGCTACAGGGTTGTTAAGAGCACTTTCCTTCTTGATTCCTCATCGTGCGATTTGACTCCTTTGAGGCTTATGCCTTAATTTCTATTCAATCTTATGCGATGTGAAGCGCTTGTTATAAATTGGGAATTGAGGAATTATAATGGTACCATAGATGTGGTGCAAGATGTTTCTCCCTGCGTACTTTATTGGGCTATTGTCGTCGTCTTGCAGAAGGTCATTTTGTCATTTCAGTTCAGTATCAGTGTTACCTAAGGTTTTGAGATTTAGGAGTGATTATTATAACAATTTGTGCGCTACTATCGCAGAGGGTTTTGTTAATGGTAGGATGCTTGTCTATGTATCGAGGTAGTGAATGACTTGAAAGGAGGTTTTACTTATATCTTGATTCAGAGACTTAGTATTTTATTTCCGGCGGAGGAAAAGCAACCGGACTACGAATGCTCAGGTTTGGGTCAATGGGGTAACATGACTTGGTATATTTGATTGTGGTAGGATTTTTATCTGTGATGTGATGTCATCGTCTTTGTTGAATATGTTAAGTTCACCGGTTTTATGGTTCTCTTCAATTCACCTTTGGGGCAGAGTAACCTCTAGTTGATGTCCATAAGGAGTAAATGGACTTGTACGAATGGTGAATGAGCACAGACTCAGGATGGGTTACTAATTTCGTAGTAATTGTACTAAATACAGCATCATTGGGTGTTGTTGGCATGGAATTTCCAGAGGTGGATTATCTCCTGCGAGCATGTTAGCAGTCATGTGGTGTTGACAAAACTTTTATGAAGAATTCTACTAGTTATCCAATAAGAGGTCGGATATGTAAATATGGCTAGTAATTCAGAGCGTTCATAAAGGGTTTAACAGAAGGATTTCAAGAAATTTGGCGGGTTGATTGTGCAAGATCGGGTTGACCATGAAGAAAGAATCTTTGTGGGTTCTAGAGTTATGCAATAGTAGCTTCAAGCTAAGTGGGAGAGCCTCACCGTCTACGAATTTGGATTTGCATGGTTGTCTACTTGTGAAGTTTCTGGTTATCGGCATACCGGTAGATTATTATCACTAAGGATCTGAGCAAAGGATCTAAAGGATGTGTGCTATAATTGGTCTTATCAATTTATGTTCAGGCTTTGGGAAGACTCAAGATTTATCCTTCGCGTAGAGGTGATTTACAAGAAAGGTGATTCATCTGCGTGCTTCTTTGAGAGAGTGTTCATGTGCTATTAGAGCCTCAGAGTTGATTATATTAGGGAGTTAGAGTGGGTGACTCTCAACAACAGTCCTAGTGGATTTCAAAAGGTAAAGTGTGGTTCCTAAGAATTTCGAGTCTGTAGTATGGTTGAGTATCGAGCTTTTACAATGAATTATGAAAAGGGGCTTGGATTATTCTGTGGTATCTTCGATCTACGGTGTATCATGAGAGGAATGGGAGAAAATGACTTTGGATTCATAGAGGAATTATCAGAATGGGTGTACCAGTTGAAGATGCGAACATGCGCCACAATGAGGGTATGAGATGGTTCGTGGATTTTGAGACAGTGTGGTCTCGTGAAATAAGGTCACTCGCGATGAGTGCGGATGTGGGTTTGTTATGTTTTGAATGGGGCTAGTATTATTCCTAAGTTGAGTCTAGAGTAAATTAGATAAAGTCGGATTAGTTAGTATTGGTTGAATCGGCATGATGGTGGCAATGATCAGCCCCTTAAGTGTGTTAAGTCATGCAGGTGATCTGTGGCAGTATGTGCGAGTCTTGACAACTGCCGTAATTTGATTTATTTGGAGGCATTCGAGTATTATGGCATTTTATATGTAGATGGATCCCGGAAGAGTTATGGTGGCTTAGATCACTACTTGAGGATCGTATTTTTTGCGGTTATGAGAATTCAGTCACGTGTTGCAATGGTTCTCCCGAAATGAGTTGAGCAAAAGGTTTCTATCAATGGAGTGTTTATTCTATTAGTGGATCAGGAGTTATGATGAAATTCTTGTACTCTTGCGTACTGGCATGATTAGGTGTATTGAGTAGCCTGAGAATTGGAAGTTGAGGGTCAAGATTACGGTTCGGTGTTGATAAGAATGTCACAAGCTCGAACGAGCAAAAAAGTATTTAGATGGTTAGAGTAAGATGGCATTGTATTTAGCATCACCTGATATCGATGTCTTGTATAAGAGGCTTTACATATTGATTGCAGATTCTTGATTGCCTTACAACATTAGTATGGCCGGTGGTATTGATGTGCAGACTTGCTACCTGGTGTGGAAGGTCGTGGGAACGTATGCCATAGGGAGTTTCGTATAAATGTTACATGTTAGTCACTTCATTGTTAAATATTGAAACTAAGTATGGAGGTTATGGTAATATCGCAAATGCGAGAGTTTGTGCCTAAGAGGCATTCTATTCCTTAGGATGTAGACCATATAAGATTGTTCCGGATTTGACGGCTTTTTTATGTGTCATGTAAAAGGGTTATTATGGATCCTTGAAAGATTATTAGCCCAGTGCGGTACGATCAGAATCGACTTGAGGTCTGTAGATGGACCTAAATGTGAATGTGAGCTCTATATCAGGCCGGATGTGTTCATTTTAGCATAGTGTTGTTTATGGAGAAGTCTTCGAGCCTTGGATATTATTTCTGTTGTCAGTTGTTCTGTGTAATATTTATTATGCTATGTGGGTTGTGAGATGGTATGATTATTCGCTCTCGTATTGAAATCCCGTGAAATTTGTGGTGTTATGAGAGTAGGGTGGCTCTCAAGATACAGGTCCATTATGTCACCTTAGTTGTGCTTGAGTTTCGTAGCGTATGGCGCTATCCGTCTCCCTATGATTTGTATTATGCACTTCGCGTGCTTGTAGTTGATAATCGAGTATTTCATAGATATAAGAATTTTGGCTTGATGGGAATTTTCCTATTTATTGTCATGTGTGGATCGGGTGTCATGCCGCCACAGGTATATGGTTAGATCGGATGGCACCCCATCACAATTACGTTGTTTGGATCACGTTGTACATCATAACAGTGTGATGTTGAGTACAGTTCCCTATATCTATTCTTGTGTGTTTTGTTTCTCATTTTCTAAGGAAGGTTCACAACATCTTTTTGGTTGTTTAATTAGTTGCGTGGGTTGAGTAGTTCTTTCCAGAGTTCATTTTTCCTAATGTATCACATTCGAGATTGTAGCTTGTTAGCATATTGTGGCATCATATGAGACTTTTAGTAGTGTTTGAGATAGCTTATTGCCTGAATAACTTATATTGGGTGAGACGAGATTATTAGATCTGGGATCAGTGCGATAGGATTATATGGGCCATATTAAAAGGCAAATATCGTTATTTGGTTCATAATGGGGTAATGGTCCTTGTCAGGAGGAGAAACTCAATGATTTGTTGGCTCGGCAGTTAGTTATGAATTTCTACACAACTCTTCCGTCGTGGCATTATTGTAAAAGTTGGAACATGACTTATATGTGGCATGAGGTGCGTTGTGGACATCAGATTTGTGGAATTTCGGCTATTGTTGTCATAGTATGTTATTATGGTCATGTGAATTATGCAGTGCATGGTGTGATTCAGCAAAGGTATGTAATCATGTATGTGTGCATCGTGTAATGATTGATACGGTTTTTGTATGTTGGGAACAGACCTGGTAGAGAATTTTAGATGTTGGAATTTTGCTATAAGGCTAACTTAACTGAATAAAAGGGATAATCTTCATATTTGCTCAAGCTAATGTGCTCAACTGGTTTGTGGAGGCATGGGTAGGTGCATGAGGTGCTAAACAGTGATTTTGGACAACTCTAGAGTGGTTCTTAGCACATTCAAGGACGGACGTATGTTTAAGTGGAAGAAAATGTAACGACCCGACTAGTCATTTTGAGCTCTAGCGCATTGTTTGGCAGTTTGAGGTCATGAGTAGCTTCTATTCAGGTATGACTTGTACGTATGGTCGGAATTGAATTTTGGGAAGTTTAGAGTTGATTCAGAAAGAAAATTCTAATTGCAGAAGCTTTAAGTTGGAGGAATTGACTAAGGTTTGATTTTTGAGTAAACGACCTCAGAATCTAGATGTTAAGGTTCCAATAGGTTCGTGTGGTGATTTTGGACTGGGTGTATGTCCGGATCGTATTTTGGATGACCTGGGAGAAATTCGGTACCTATTGTGGAAGTTGGCATTTTGGAAGAATTTCATAAATTTGGGTTGAGGTGTATTTCAGTGTTATCGATGTCCATTTGGGATTTCCAGTCTGGGATATTCTGGTATTGGGAGCACATTCGGATGCGGATTTAGAGGTCTGTAGGTCATTTCGGGGTCATTTGGCGAAAGTTGGAAATTTGAAGGTGTCACACCTCCTTTTTACTGCTTACTACACCGTGAAGGGCATAATAAAGGAGTTTTTCCACTTTAAGGACAATCGGAACGGGATTTATTATTTTTATTTCAGAGTCGCCACTTGGGAGATTAATGGTGTCCCAAGTCACTGATTGAATCCCGAACCGAGGAAACATGACTCTGTTAACAGTCCGCAAACCAGAAATCCAGATAAGGAATTTTGTTAACCCGGGAGAAGGTGTTAGGAACTCCCGAGTTTCGTGGTTCTAGCACGGTCGCTCAACTGTTGTATTTGTTTTTATTTGATTTCTATATATATTCTAGTTTTATGTGCTTTTATTAATGATCCGCTTTTATTATTGAATCTTTACAAGAATTGCAACATC
>MU726353.1:13849-27918 GCA_026770625.1 Nicotiana glauca | reverse complement strand
GATGTACATAATGAACTGAAAACTCTTCTATTTATAGAAGAAAGGAAGCTGCTGTGTAAGCTGCTACTACAACCTGTTGTGTAAGCTACTATAAGCTGCTGTGTAAGCTGCTACTATAAGCTGCTGTGTAAGCTGCTACTCCAAGTTGCTGTGTAAGCTACTATAAGCTGGTGTGTAAGCTGCTACTATATCCGATATGTATAATCTTATACTAAGAGTAATGTTTATCTATAACAAAGTACTGAAAGGATAAGTCCATTACACCCGCTATGGATAATCTTCTACCAGAGGTAATGTTTATCCATAACCGGATACTGAAAGGATAAATTTATTATACCCGGTATGGATAATCTTCTACCAGGGGTAATGTTTATTTATAACCGGGTACCGAAGTGATAAGCTTCTTCAGGAGGCTTATTTCCAATAGAGTATTAAATAGATAAATATATTTACTGCGGAATCCCATATGGATAAGCTTCTTCAGGAAATTTATTTACAATGGAGTAATAAATGAACATCCATAATATAATATATTTATAACATGAGTATCCTTATTGCATTTGTTGGCTTCGCGCTACGAATGTATGCTAAAACATCTAGTAAAAGAATATTATCTACTGCCGGGAAAGATATATTAGAAAAATCTTTCAATGTTCCTGACCATCAAGGCTGGCCTTTCCTTCAATACTTTTCCCAATCACCGTGACTTCAAATTGATGAAGATAACAAATATCTTTTTGGTAAATATTTACATTTTCTAGCTATCATTTCAAGCTTATTAAACAAAGTCCCTTTCCCACAAAAAAAGAACTTTTTATATTGATGAGCATGGAAAGGATTTGGGATAATAAAAATCATAAACACTTATAGTGTGCAGCAGTGAAGCCAAGATTATACAAAGTGATAAAAGAAACTAGAATATCACAGTTGGGATTTAAATATGTGATCTAAAGCCACTTTTATACCTCTCTACTGCTACTAAATTGGATTCAAAAGTTTAATTTAGATGCAACTTTTACCTTGGCTTAGGAAATTGTGTACAATAATTGTTAGCAATTATGTAATTTAATTATTTTTTATAACTAGTCAACTTTCCCTTCGTTTACTTTTACTTGTTCATTATGGAATTTGCACACTCATACATACTTTGGAGCGTTGGCTCGAACGATAAAATAATATTGAGTAGAAAATGAAAGTTTTGGAAAGAGATGTGGTTAATCCCTTGCCGGGATGGTTTGAGTATATTGAATATCTCCCTTGCCGGGATGTGAAAGTTGTTGTTATTGCTCCCTTGTCGGGATTCAGTTGTTTATTTATGTTTTCCCTATCGTTTTATTATTTATTTCCCTCGCCCGTTTGGTTGTGATTGTCGTTTTGGGTGAGGAAGAGTGATAATGCACGAAAGGATCATTCCGTGCCATTTTTTATTACTATGCACGAAGGGTCATTCCGTGCTATGTTTTGACTATTTATGCACGAAGGGACATTCTGTGCTCTGATTTGACTATATTTGCACGAAGGGTCATTCCGTGCCATGAAATGAGAGTTATGTGAGGGAAAGCGCGAAGGGTGATGCCGAGCACTTTATTTGATTACTTTGGGTGAGGATGAGAGTAAAAGCACGAAGGTTGCCGTGCAACTGTTGAATTTCTTATTCTTTGGTAGTTATTATTGTGTCATGTTTCTTAATTACGCTGATGACTTTTATATTCGGATTGTTCTCCCCCATAGCATGTTTTTCTCCCTTTTAACTGTTTAGTTTCGGTACTTCTTTTCCTTTTATTGTGTGTATATATATATATATATATATATATATATATATATATAGAACTGTACAAGTTGATTTGGTAGTCCTGTCTAGCCTCGTCACTACTTCGCCGGGGTTAGGCCAGGCACTTACCAGCACATGGAATCGGTTGTGTTGATGCTACACTCTGTGCATCTTTTTGCACAGATCCAGGAGCAGCTTTTGGACAGCAACAGTAGGATTTTGCCCGGGAGCTATCTTCAGTCCAGGGACTTACGAGCTAGCCTAGCTGGCGTTCGCAGGCCGAAGTCCTTTCCCTTATTTCTGTTGATTTTCATTGTATCGAGATAGACATATGTATTTTCTTTCCATTCAGACTTGTTTGTAGTACTCTTTAGTAGTCTGTGAGCTAGAGACACCAGGTTTTGGGGTAGAGATAATGTTTAAACTTCCACGTTTTGATTTTATTTTATTAAACTTAAAGTCTTCCGCGCTTATTTAATTGTTTTCCATATATTTATATTGTTGGGAGTGATTAGAGAATGTTTAAAGTTTGGCTGGCCTAGCTCCGTTAGTAGGCGCCATCACGACTCCTGATGGTAGGAAAATCCGGATCGTGACAGTAAAGAGATTTCATTGCTGTGTAATTCTCTCATTCACTACAATTCTAAAACAACGCAATCTTCATAAGCTCCAGTACTCAAATTGCTTCAGAAGCTCCAGTACACAAAATCTACAACGCAATACAATTTGTAGATTTCAAAATTGTTCTTCATCGACCTCCGTATTGAAATTGTCGAACTTATATCTCTTCTTCATCTTTTTTCAATCAACTACACGAAATCATGTCAAAAATCCAAATAATGCTAAAATTCAATGGAAATTGGGATAACTATGACAGATTTAGAGATTTTGAAGTTGATGCCATTGTGGTATATGAGAATGCAAGCTACGGAATTCTGATTTCTACAATTACGGAACAACTAGCGATTGATACATTGGATAAAATTGTAGAAATCAAATACATTGTGAATGACAATTGTACTCTAATGGAGATTAGGAATGATATGGGGGTTTGTGTGTATATGGAGACCAAAAAGGAGAATAAGAACTTAGGTTCGTATCCTTTATGTATAAGCATAAGAGATTTCAATATGAAATTGGCAATCACCAACGATAGCACAAGTGCAGACATGTTTAATTCGACATTGCAGAGAGTTATTGTGTTACTGTGATATCTACAATATTGCAACATTTATCTACAAATTAACTACAAAAATAATGTACTGAAGCTCGTAAAGCAATGTCGTTTTCAAAATTATATACATAGTTACTACATGTCTATGTTGCTGCAGGTTCGTCTGAATCCCTAAAGTTACTTGAAATTCCATCCTCACCAGCTATAGAGGAATATCAAAGTAAAATAATAACTGAATCTACGATAACATATATTGAAGAAGGACAAGTTTATTAGGACAAGCAAACTGTAGCTGCTGCAATGAAGAATTTTTCTGCGATGAACAAGCTCTAGTTCAGAGTAAAAAGATCTAGTCATAGAAGGTATGGAGTTATTTGTGGAGAATAGACCAATAAAAGCAGTGTTTTAGTGAATACATGTGGTTTTTATAAATTGTAGTTAAATTATAGTAAAACTGTAGTTAATTGTAGTTTTGACAAATTTGTGTTAAAATAGTCCTTTTTGTTGCTTCTATATTTATAGCCTGTATTAAATAATATATTTTTTGTAGCTACTGGCTTATATGCGTTGCTAAAAATTGTAAATGGCACTTCAAGACAACGTCAATTAATGATTCGACAATGTTCAAGATAAGGAGTTTCAGCCGACAACACACATGCTCCTTAATGGACGAAACATTCATACAGCGCAAACGTACTGCAGCTATAGTTGCTAGCATGGTCGTTCCAAAGTATTATGATCCTAAGACTGTCTACACACCAAAGGACATACAAACTGACATGTTATCCGAATATGGACTGAACCTAAGCTACATGCAAGCATGGAGAGCTAAGGAAAAGGCTTTACAGTTTTTGAGAGGAAATCCGTCTGACTCCTACAGTAAATTACCCAAATATTTTTATATTCTCGAGGAGACTTATCCTGGTTCTATTGTTAAATTGAAGAAGGCAGCAAATGATTGCTTCTTATACGCATTTTTTGCTCTTTGTACATCAATAAGTGGTTGGCAACATTGTAGGCTAGTAGTAGTGGTTGATGGGACATTCTTAAGGTCAGGCTACATGGGGATTATGCTTACAGCAAGCACCATAGATGCAACAGGTAAATAATGTAATAATTTTGTAGTTATTTTGTAGGCAGTCTATAAAATGTAGTTAAGTTGTAGTTATTTGTAGTTAACAGAAAAAATATAGATAAATTATCTATATTCTGAATATTTATTGTATTTTTTATTTAATTATATTTTTATATACCTTTTCAAGGCTACAAATTAATATTTTATGAATTAAAAATGTAGGTACTATTTTGCCATTGGCATATGTTGTGGTTGATTCTGAAAACGACGCATCTTGGAAGTGGTTCTTTGAGCAATTCAAGGAGGCATATGGTGAAAGACCTTCAATGTGTGTTGTTTCAGATAGGAATGAGAGTATATTGAAGGCAACATCAATTGTCTATCCGGGTATGCCACACTACTCTTGCATGTGGCATATTTGGACAAATATAAGGTCCAAATTTAAGAAGGGACATCTATAATTACATGAATTGTACTTTGCTACAGCACGACCATATACTCTCGATGAATTTAATAAAAGGATGTTGAAGATTGAAGAGGTAGACCCGCGTGTGAAATCTTACCTATATGATATTGGCTATCATAGATGGTCAAGAGTACATGCAACGGTGAATAGAACTTTTACTATGACATCAAACATTGCCGAGTCGTTGAATGCTGTAACAAAAAAGGCAAGAGAGCTGCCAATATTTGATCTATTAGAGTATATGAGGACGCTTCTTGAACGTTGGACGAAAGAGAAGTTATTGAAGGCAAGGGGTACTTTCACATACCTTGGGTACAAATACAAGAAAGAATTGGATGAAAACAATACATTATCTCATAAACTAAGGGCAAGATCTGTTTGTTCGGTGAAAAAAAAATTGCTTAATATGCATTGTTTCCAGATTGTAGATAAACTGTAGTCCAATTGTAGATAATTGTAGATTGTAGATACATTGTAATGTATTTGTAGTTGATTATTAGGTAATTTGTGGATAATTCTTTTTAATGATTGATATGTTATTATTTCTGTTTGTTCTTCAATTGTAGTTGAGGGCTTCAACAGATCATATACATACTGTGTTAGATGTTGTGAAGCGGTACATTGTGTGTCTAGAAAACAAGAAATGTAGTTGTGGATAACTCCAACTTGATGAACTTCCATGTGCACATGCTTTGGCAGCATTAAGGCACAGGAAGGAAACATTTGAAAATTATTGCTCTCTGTATTACACAAGGAAGAATCTTCTGCTTATCTATGAAATGCCAGTAAATCCTTTTCCTGATGAAAGCAAATGGGATGTGCCACAATATATTTTGGATGAGGTAGTAAAGCCACTGGCGAGGGATAAAAGGCAGCCAGAGAGACCATACAAGGAAAGATATAAAACATTTGATGAAATAAAGTCAAAGAAGTACAAGGTGTCATGTGGTAATTGTGGAGGTGAAGGGCATAACAAAAGAACTTGCAAGAATACGCCCAAAAAGAAATGAATATCATGTAGTTAGAATAGTTATTCAAAATAAATATTAGTGAGTTCAAATTATCTGATTTGTTTATGTAATCGTTCAAGTTTTTGAAGATGATTATGAAGTATAATAGAATTTCTTTATTTGCGTTTAATATAATTTTATTCTATCTGGCATATAAATTTGTCTTTTTTTATAGCTAAGTTAAACTTTAAATTGTATATAAAATAACTGATATTAATAAATTAACCGTAATGTAAAGTGTTTCCAGATTGTAATTGTATGTAGTTATAATGTAGTTAAATTATATCATGATAATAGTTTGTAGATGATTCTGTAGTTGAATGTAGTTATAATGTAGCATGTTAATAGTTAAAGTGTATCATGTGTTTGCTGTGTAACTTCATTTTAAATGATAGTAATATATAGAAAATACAAATTATATAGAACTTAAAGGTATTTCATAAAAATTATGTGAAGATTAATTGTAGTCAAATTGTATTCTAGCACATTAGCATATTCAAGTTTAATATAACGAGGATAAAGTGTTGTAAACAAGCAAAATGGCATATGTCCTACAGTTTAATTCATTTCAACTACAAAATGACATCAACTAAACTAACAACACAACACTCTATCTCTTCTTTCTCTGTACTCTAGTCCTCTCATTCTTAGCAGGAGCACCCTTTCTCCTTGCTAGCCTGCCTGTAACCTCACTTTCGCTGATTGATCTATCTTTTAGCTTTTTCATAGCATAGTCCCATAGTAGAGCTCCATAGCGTCTACGGTGTTGGTCGATATCAGAAAGGTTTTCTTTTGAAATTGCCAAATCTCCAAGACTAACATACTCCGCAAAAGCAGCCACAAATACACCACAATCACTGTATAAAATAAAATTTATTAATTATTTAACAGTTGATTATAAAAAAATTAATGAAACTGATAGAAAGAGAGAATAGTTTTTTACAGTGATCCTTCCTTTTGCTGTGGAATCTCCGTAACCATCCACTGTATGGTGAGAGGATCTGTCACTGGTTTCTCAATGTATGCCTTTGTGGTCTTGAAGTCAATGTCTTTGCATTTCCCGTAGAAGCCAGTGCAAGACAAATATAGAGGGATAATATATGAAAACTTATCAATAGTTAATTCAACAGACTTATGGTGGTGTGAAGACACCATGGAATCAAAAACATAAAGTTGCATGTCCGTTACGTAAAAAACAAGCAACAACCAATGGAAATTCTTTATAATATTCACAGGCATGATCACATAGTCTACTACATCCCAGGCAACATTAGCAAGAAGCCTATACCCCAGAATATATTCTGTAATATCATCATCTGATTTAACAACCGAATACTTAAGTTCTGGCGGAGAACTTATGAACTTGTCATAGATTTGTTCAATCTTAGTCTTGAACAAGCAATCGGTTGTTGTGAACCTTGTGTTGTTGTTGGGGCCATATTTGCCTCTTTTTCTCAGATAATACATAATAACATCAATGTGCTGCAAAAATAAAGTAAAACCTACTATAAGCTACAGAGTAACCACAATTAACCACATTTCTTAAACTACAATTGCAGCAATCAAATATTCTAAAAGATTGCTACACTTTAGCTACTATACAAAGCAAGAAGTGCAACACAGTAACTAACATAAGGTCTCAATAATATTCAAATTCAAATTACAGTTAATATTATAAGTCAAAATAACTTACTCTACAATTTAACTACAACTATGAAACACTGAGATTCCAATTCTGTCCGAAGTATAAAAAAAACCAATTTGTACATAGAAATGATCATCAAATATGAGACATAAGTTCCATCAAAATCACAATTACATTATAAATAATCAGAAACAACATTTATTTGTAATTTCTACATTAGATCTACAATTTATAATAAAAGTCTTGGTCACTTATATATATTGTCTATATTATAACTACAATTACACTACATAGTTGAAGACAAAAAATATATTGTGTGTGAAGTTATTCTGAATAATTACCGTGTTATTGAGGAGTTGTCCTGGGTGGTCAAGGGAATAAAATCAATCCTTCTTATCCACATTTTCACAACCAAGATCTAACCAAGACTTGATTTGGTTATCTTTTTCGGAGAAGTATTCCTTCCTCCTGTAATAACATATAAATATCAACTCAAAAAAAATAACAGAATGAGTTACATATATAAAGTTTAAATATTATGAAATAAAAGTGTAAAATGAAGCATTTATACCTCTTAGATGCTTTGTCACTACAATGGTCTAACCATGTGGTGAACCTCTCTATCAAATCAGCATCTACATCTTCACCTATAACAGTTGTGAAGGGGTGCTTGAGATAGAAAAATTTACGTCCAACAGAGCTGCTACCTCCAGAACTATACAAAGGCGTGAAGGGTGATCATGCATATTTCCCCGGTTGCCTGGTTCGTATCGGATGAATAGGGGTTGCTTTATCTTGTATGGTCTTGCAATACATAACCAATTGTGTTATGTTTCTGGCAAGTCAAAGTCTTCCAATGTCACCCCCTTCTTGTCAATGCCAGAACCTTCAGGAACAACTTCATTCACATGCTCTCTATCTTCACTTTCATTCACCAGATTCTCAATCATTTGTTCTGTCACAGCTGCTACAGTCACAACGTGAATTGGGGACTGTGCAATTTTATCTTCAATATCTGTTGCATAAATATTTTACATACTTAACAGCAATAAAAAATTGAATAAACAACATTATAATATTAAAAAGTATATTATGATATTATACCTGCTTTTTCTACCTCAACTCCTTCTTGAAATACTGGTTCTTCCTCAACAAGTGCTGCCACACCTTCAGGAGAAATTTTTAGTTCTGTAGCTAAATGTAGATGTATGTAGTAATACAATATTTGTGGATATAAAAGTGAATATAATGAGCTTATGATATTATACATGCTTGTTGTACCTCAGGTACTTCTTCAAATTCTGGTTCTTCCTCAACATGTGGTTGCAGATGTTCTGATGAAACTTCAGGTTGAATGAATAAGTTAAATAATGTAAATTGTAGATATATGTAATAATTTATAGTTAAAATTATACATGCTTTACCTGCCTCAGCTGCTTCTTGAACATCAGGAGATAAGGCAACATGTGATTGAACATGTTCTAGAAAAACAGCCGCTGCAAAACATAGTGAAAAAAGGGTAAAATATAATTATATAGTGGTGTGTTGAAAAATTGTAGATATGTTTATTCCCGTTCTGTAGATACCTGTATTGCTTGTGCTTGCATGCACTTGATCACCTCCTGATTTGAATTTCATAACACTCTTCACTAATTCATATATGAACTCTCGAAGGCTTGAAAGTTCCTCAAATACAGCCTTTTTAAAATCATCTAATTTTCCATCAACCTAATGATTAAAAATATAGTCAGTTGTTAATTTTGTTCAAATTGCAACAGTTCCAAGACAATACAACAAGCAGGTGTGCAATAACAAAAGTGCTCAATATAAAATTATGCTACAATTTAAGTACAATGTATAACAAACAATAATTGTAATGGAATGTAGACAAATTGTAGCACAAATGTTAGTATATTGTAGTTATTTATATTACTTTCTCAATCCCCCTTTCCAGCTTCCCGAGCTTGCTAGCCACAGATTCAGTGTCCTCTTGACCATCTTTCTGTTTTGGTTCAAATGTTGGAGAATCACCAATTGGAACATGTGATGATTGAGCACCATCTTGATCTTCATACTGAATCTTGGCTGGCAGGTTAAGAACTCCAAGCTCTTTTCCAGATTCCTGCATGCTTGTGAACTGAATGATGGAAAAAATAGTTAGTTCCAGTAACTAATCAAATGTAGAATAATTGTAGTTATTATGAAGTTAAATGTAGCAAAAGACAAAACTGAAAAATATACCTTAACCCACTCAGGCTTTATCATCTTCTCTTCAAATGCGGTAAACCAAATCTGGTCCTTATTAGCTGACCATCTTAAAATATGAGGTATTGACTCAGAACACCTCACAGCAAGCTCCGTGCTAACAGTCGAGCAACACTCGTAAAGCCAAACTTGCAAGGCTAATGAGCATCCCTGGTAAGAATGAACACGGGAATTTAAACGATGTCGGACAGATTCCATAACTGATTGAAGGACTTGATACCCCATGGGTATGACTCAAAGTTACCAGACTCTACCAGATAGAATCTAAACTGATCTATGAAAGACACATGGTCTTTATCAGAAGAACAAACAAAGAATTCCAACAGATAAAGAATGCACAACTTCACTACATCATCATCATTTTCCCAAGCTTTATTTGTTACTACATTTTTCAAATTCCACTTTTCAACCCTTTGTTTGTTCGAAAAATAGGTAGTCATTAAATGGCTAACGTAAGTGGAAGTGTAATCATAGTCTGAAAACTTATTCACATAATTAAGACCAGTAATCAACCCAAATTCTCTCAAGGAAAAATTCAATTTTTCACCCTTCAATAGTACTGAAAAATATGAGTCAGTAGACTTTGACAATTCATACTTCATTAGAAGATGAATTGCTTGGTTTTGCATACAGATTGTGGGGAGACCAAATAAGTAACCAAACAAGTTTTATGGAAAAGGTTTAAAGCATTTGGAGAGAGTAAAACTTTTATCTGGCTAGGTATGCTTTGATCACACAAACTATGAAATTTAAGCACACCATAATCAACATTTTGTGGTGCAAAGTAATGGTCCTTCTGCAGAAAATAAAACATTATTGAACATTAGTAGTTTGCATAAAAAAGAAGCATTAATCTACATATAACTAGATGATAACTATAAAATATAACTAAAAGAAGAACAACCTACCCACACCTATAACTACAAAACAATACTGGACATCTACACATGTAAACATTATCTCAAACCAATGAGGAAGAAAAGGGTAACCACAGCTCTATAACTACAAAATTATAACAGTTAGTTCAACTAACTCACAAAATGTAGATTAATTGTAGTTAGTATGAAGGTAAATGTAGCAACATATAAAAGGTGTAAATTATGCCTTATCTACAATTACCCAACAGCCTATAAAATAACTACATTTATCCGCTGTCTAAAAATCACAACTACAATTAACCTACAAAATTGAGACAAATAATCTACAAAATTTGTACAATTCCACATTTTACCAAAAAATACTTGAACAACAAATTTTTACAACCAAAATCACACTAAAATACTGTAAAGAAAAATAATTAGTGTTACCTTTACAAAAATATTTTTGTGAACCAATTTTTGTACGTTTTTGGAGGGTTTCTTCTTTTTGGTTTTGATGAAGAAGGAGAGACCTTGGGTTTTTTGACAGATGAAATTTTAGGGGAATCTTCAACAAAATCATCATATACACTCAACTCTTTCCCCTTTCGTTTGAGTTGTTTCTCGACTGGTTTATCACCTCCACCAGCATCAACATCGTGCAAATGCTTGCTTCTCATCTCCGCACGGATTTGTCTAGGAGATGAATACTAGTAGTACGTTTAGTTGCATGTGATAATTTTGCATTTTTGAGTGGTGATTTTGGTGTTAAAACACCCAAATCAAAGGATGAGATATCAGCAAATGTAGCTTTTGAAGCTTTTCTTTGGGAGTGTTGATTTTTTTCATGATGTGGGACTTGAAACAACAGATGAAACTTCAAAATAGGATTTTGTGTAATTAACTGAAGAAGAAAATTGTAGAATCGTGGGAAACTGATGAAGAACGTGGGTGAGAGGTGTGTATATGAAAATGGGGGAATTAACTGAAGGTAAAACCTGGGGGTGTGGGGTGTGGGGTGTGGGAGGAGAGATAGGCGGATAAACGAAAATTGGAGAATATAAGCTTCTAAATTAAAGCATAATATAAATGAAGTATTAATTATACCCTAAATTTGAATTATGATATATAAATGGTAATTTGGTATGCTGAAATGTAAAAAAATCAAGTGAATCGATAAGAGTACATTGAAAAGTGAGATGTGACAAAAATCTAGCACAAATGGAATAAAATTTAAGTTAAACGACTATTGTATTGCATTCGAACAACTATGATTGGTTCCTTATCAAAGAGACACCTAACTTCATCTTATTTCTTTCTCATTTTTCTTCGAATCAATAATGTTATCAAGATAAAGCACAAAAACTCTTCTTTTTTTCTCTCTCTCTCCCAATTTCAAGTCTCTGTTTTAATAATTATAAGCCATCTTCTTTTTGAAAGGAAAATAAACCAACAAGTTTAATTAACCAATTAATTAAACAGGCTTGTAATCTTTTAGATAAGCACAAATTAAAAAGGCAAGTAATAATAATTAACGTGATAGATGTTGCAGGAGTTAGAGTCCTAATAGGACTAGAAGTCCTTTATCCCTTTTTATCTCCCGTTAGATTGTATTGGTTGTTACAATTCTACACTATATATAACACTGTCTTCCCCTTTTCTTTTACTTATTATTATTATTATTTATTTATTTATTTACAAATGGCAGAAGGGGGGAGATCTAAAGAAGATGATGAACATCACGACACAAATGATGTTGCATGTTGTGTTTTAATTCGAAGAGAGAATTGGCTCATTCTAGGATGTGCATATTTATTCTTTGGGTTTTGCATGTTTATTGCATTTATCATATTACGTGTTTGTGGTATAAAGGTTCCTCTTAAGGATGATATGTTATTTTTATTCTTTGTGAGTTTTGTGATTACTGGTTTATTTTGTTGCTTCAGGTTCATAATATGTGAATATGATTTCCCATGGTTATCAAAATTAGCGAGACGTATTTTTCGGAATAAAGAAGTAATGCCAGCCCAGATATATCCAACACCTCCGTAGTCCGTGGTAAAGTTAAAAATTTATTAAAGGGTATTTCATTATAACATTATTTTTTTCCTTGAAGCGTTATTGGCTACCTTCACAATTGGTATACAAGTATTTTGTTGTTTTGTTTCAAGTCTGTTATTCTTATTTTCAACTATAATAAAGTGTTTTTTCTTCATTACATTGTCCAGTGCAATGTGCTTAATTCTTGAACGCCGGCAAATATTTGAGAATTTCATAGTTTAAACTGAAATGCCGTCCAATATGGATAGCTTTTATTTGTTATTCAAAAAGAACTTTAACAGATGCGAATTACATTAATTTACTTATATCTTAAGGTGAAATGGTTAATGTAAAAACTTAATCAAATATATATACCAGAAAGCAGGTGTGCAAGCCAATGTGTTTAATCTTGAAGCAAATATTTGAATAAGCAAAAAAACTATCTAATTACTGACATATATACAAGATATGCAGATTGCTTTTATAGAATAAATTTTAACACACAGGAATTACATATACCATCAGTTGCAAATTATATGATGCAAATGTACGTCACCCTATTTTCGGACAAATCAAAAATAATTTATAATTGAGATAATACTCTAGCTATCATATTGAATGCTGAGATTTTAAATAGCATTTAATTAACTAAAGCATCATGATAGTACTGCATAATAAAAATCCACTAGCCGAAAATTAAAAAAGCGTCGACCAAAAATACTAATACTATTACACAACTTAAAACAACAATGAGAGCAACCGGCCACTAGGGTAAAGGATAATAACTTTGAAAATTTTCCAATACCCTTTTAGTTAAAAATATACTACTATGCTTATCCCCGGAGGCTACAAATTTAGGAACAGTTTCACTTCTGTTCATCTTGTGAGCACGTGATTTTTGTCCCAAACAAATTATTCCAAAAACAAACATATATATATATATATATATATATGTGTGTGTGTGTGTGTGTGTGTGCAAAATGATTTTTGTGTGGCAATTTGTTGATAATTGTGTAGAAATACCAGTGCTTGTTTTATAAGAAAATTAAAACAAAATACATTTTTGTGTTGATTAGAAAACATCAAAAATAGGAAAATTACTCTTTAATTCTAGAAAATTAGAAAAATCTAAAGAAAAATACAGAGAAAATATGAGGAATAATAAATACAGGAGTAATACAAAAATACAGAAAAATAAAATAAATAAAATTATAATACAAAAAATACAAGGAAATATAAGGTGTAACACAAAGTAAATACATTATACAAAGGATTTGGCCAAACAACAAAATCAGTGGCCCAATGAATTAATACACAGACCAGGCCCAAAAGATAAATACCGGCCTGCCTATACATAAACCAAAACGGCGTCGTATAAAAAATTAAATCCGGACCGTTGATCAATTGATCAAACGGCCCAGGAATAGCAGTTGTATATTAAATCAAACGACGTCGTTAATAGGAAATAATCAAGACCGTTCATTCAAATCATCCAACAGTCAAAGACGAAGGCCTCACTTCATCCAACGACGTCGTGTGACGTCAATGAATCCTGGCCCTTCGTCCAGCTTGATCCAACAGTTGAAATGCACCGTTACACTCTGATATATCCATACACACTGATACATTCACTTCATTATACACATTATACCCTCAACCTCATAACCCTAGCCGCCCTTCGTCTTCTTTTTCTCTCTATTTGGGCCGCCGGAACCCTACCGGTGGCTCAGCACTGGTCGACTTCTCCGTCCAACCTCCATACCCCA
>MU726352.1:134363-165051 GCA_026770625.1 Nicotiana glauca | reverse complement strand
CCATATTCTAAACATATTTGTTCAAAAGGAGATTCATATTCACCACCCCCATCACTTCTTATCATTTTGATTTTCTTGTTAAGTTGTGTTTCAACTTCATTTTTGTATTGCTTGAATGCGTTTATTGCTTCATCTTTACTATTAAGTAAGTAAACATAGCAATATTGAGTATTGTCGTCAATAAAAGTTATGAAATACTTCTTTCCACCGCGAGATGGTATTGACTTCATGTCACAAATATCAGTGTTAATTAAGTCTAAAGGATTTGAATTCCTTTCAAATGACTTATAAGGATGTTTAACATACTTAGATTCCACACATATTTGACGTTTTGATTTTTCGCATTTAAACTTAGGCAATACTTCCAAGTTAATCATTTTCCACAAGGTTTTATAATTGAAATGACCCAAACGTTCATGCCATAAATTATTTGACTCAAGTAAGTAAGAAGAAGCTGAAGTTTTATTATTGTTTTCGACAATTATTATATTCATCTTGAAAAGGCCCTCTGTAAGGTAACCTTTTCCTACAAATATTTCATTCTTACTTATGACTACCTTGTCGGATACAAAAATGCACTAGAAACCGTGCTTTACAAGAAGTCCAGTAGAGACTAAGTTCTTCCTAATTTCGGGAACATGAAGGACATTGTTTAAAGTCATGACCTTGCCAGAAGTCATCTTGAGAAATATCTTCCCATATCCTTCAATTTTTGCTGTAGCAACATTCCCCATAGAAAGCGTCTCTTCGGGTCCAGCAGAAGTATATGTAGAAAATGCTTCTCTCGCGGCACAAACATGGCGAGTGGCTCCAGAATCAATCCACCATTCCTTCGGATTTCCCACCAAGTTGCAGTCAGAAAGCATGGCCCTCAAGTCATCAACATCATCATGTTTTTCTACCATGTTTGCTTGACCCCTTTTCTTATCTTTCTTCGGAGCACGACACTCCATAGATTTGTCTCTATTTTTCCCACAGTTGTAGCAGTTTCCACTGAACCGCTTCTTGCTTGGGTTGTATTTCGGACCAGAAGCCTTCTTTCTCTTTTTGTTGTCTTCAACAATATTTGCTCCCATTATTGTTGAATTTCCAACGCCACTCCTTTCAGCAGCTTTATTGTCCTCTTCGATTCTCAATCGAATAATGAGATCTTTAAGGGACATCTCCTTTTGTTTGTGTTTCAAATAATTTTTGAAGTCCTTCCACAATGGAGGCAACTTCTCAATTATTGCTGCTACTTGGAATGCTTCATTGATGACAAGACCTTCATTGAAAATTCCGTAAGTAAAAATATTAAAAATTTTACTTTCAACATCAGTATTTATTTGAAACATACCTTCAGCAAGTAGATCATGAATAATCACTTGCAATTCCTGGACTTGGGTAATAACAGACTTGCTATCTACCATTTTGTAGTCCAAAAATTTTTTGGCGACAAATTTCTTCATCCCGACATCTTCAGTTTTGTATTTCTTTTCAAGCGCATTCCACAATTCTTTTGACGTCTCCACGCCACTGTATACATTACACAGATTATTATCCAGTCTGCTAAGAATATAATTCTTGCACAAAAAGTCAGAATGCTTCCACGCCTCAGTCACGAGAAAGCTTTCATTCTCTGGAGTTTCATCAGGCAGATCAGGAACATCTTCCTTGATGAACTTCTGTAGACATAACATAGTCAAGTAGAAGAACATCTTCTGCTGCCAACGCTTAAAATCAATTCCAAAATTTTTTCGGGTTTTTCTGTCGGTGCCAACGCCGGTGTTCGACTTGTCGATGTGTTGGCAGTCATCATCGGAACAGCTTGGTTTCTGCTTTCATTCGCCATTTTTTCTGTAAAAATAACACAAACAAACATTTAAAACTGGAGTTAAAAAATCACGTAGATTTTAATCTCCAACAAAACGCCACGAAAGCTTTACTCACCAAAACGGGAGTACACAAAACCACAAATATTTTAATTTCCAGAATAATAAGGATAACACAAATACATAAATAAAAATTATTAAATTCCTTAAGCTTGTTGGATCCTCGGTTATTATCCTGTATTTATAAATAATAATTCTAGAAAATAAAATACTAGCGTATAAACATAAATATAAATGAAACAGTAAATAATTTAAGCCCACTAAATTCACAATATTTCCTTAAGGAATTTAATCCCCTTCTAGTACCCAAGGTTATGGATTATTTCCTCGAGGATAGAACGAATTACACACTAGTGTAGCGGTACTTCAAACCCCAGTGTTTCAGCGAACACAAAGTTCGGCAGCAAATCACACTTACGGATGCTTTGTTTGTAGTTAAAAACAATGTAGAATAAGGGAGGAGAACTCAGAAGTCGAATGGAAATTCTGAGAGGAAGGAATGCAATGTATAGCCAATGAGTTCGTACTGAAGAGGATATCAACGTTTTTTAGTATTTTTCTCTCCAACTGCTGATCATATTTATAGCAGTCAGTTGAGAGACCTGTCACCCTCCATGGTGGAGGATGCACTTGCTTGGTGGGAGGAGCATTTGGCCATGGTGGGATGAGCACTTGGCCATGGTGGGAGGAGCACTAGGCGGTTGCTATTGCAACACAATACACGGATTGGAAAATATCCATTATAAATACGGATTATATCACGTTAATATTCACTATTAACAAATAAATTTGGTCCAAAAAATTAATCAATCAATCGATCATTTGACCAAATCCAAATCCAAATCCAAATCTGAATCCGAATCCAAATCCGAATTCGAAGCCGTAGCCGTAGCCGTAGCTGAAGCCGAGCCGAGCTGAGTGAGCGACAAATAATTTGACCAAATCCAAATGCAAATCCAAATCCAAATCCAAATCCAAATTCGAATCCAAATCTGAATCCGAATCTGAATCTGAATTCAAAGCCGAAGCCGTAGCAGTAGCCGAAGCCGAGCCGAGCCGAGCCGAGCGAGCGACGATGACGACGGTGCGAGACTTGCCTTCTTCCTAACTATTTAAGAGCTACATGAAGTGCATTTATATATAAATCCACCAAAATTCTTATTCTCTACCAATGAGGGATAATGCCTCATTAAAAAGAGAGGGAAACTTAAAATTTTACTCAAAATTTTATTTTTCCTCCATTTCCCATTCACCCTCTTTTTAATATCTTTCCATATTAAAATATAAAACTCAACAATCCCCCACATGAATGGGGAATGTCTATATCACGGAAGTATGCATGAAAAACTTGTGTGATTCGCAAGCAAGGATTAATTGCATCTGGATAAGTAGGTTTTCCTTTGAACTTTCCGTAGTGAACTTATGTCGGATATACTCGGTCAATCGGTAGATTTGATATCTTTGAACCGTCGAACTTTAGTGTATACCTAGACAACCATAAGTCATACAATCAACCCTTAACCGTCTTTGGTTCTCATTGTTGTATTCGTTTGAGCCATGAACACGCCTGGTTTCATAAGTGCGTAGAGAATTGGCCTTGGAAAATTTTTCTTGAAGCGGATAACACTTCACACTTACATAGGTAATTCCTAAATGTGTCATCTTGTAGATACACTATTTGATATACTACGTATCAAATTAAGAAATCATTAAAAAGCCTTAATGCGTTATCCTTGGTACTGAACATTATCTCATCACGAAAATGGACCAAAATTTTTGGTGACAATGTTAAACCGTCATTAATGACTTTGTTTGATCTCCCTGAACCTAGATCTTGGGATCTCCAGTCTTCTAGGTAGAGTTACCGCCACAATGACTTGTTCTCGACCATAGTCCCATTCCCCTCGATGATTTCTCAACTACCTCTCTAGTTAGGCCTTTTGTAAGCGGATCCGACACATTATCTCTTGACTTTACATAGTCAATCGCGATAATTACTCTAGAGATTAATTGTCTTACGGTTTTATGTCTTCGCCGTATATGATGAGATTTACCTTTATACATAACGCTCCCAGCCCTTCCAATTGCCGCTTGGCTATCACAATGTATGTATATTGGTGCCAACGGTTTGGTCCATAATGGAATGTCTTCCAAGAAATTTCGGAGCCATTCAGCTTCTTCACCAGCTTTTTCTAAGGCTATGAACTCAGCCTCTATTGTAGAGCGGGCAATACAAGTTTGTTTGGATGACTTCCAAGATACCGCTCCTCCACCAATAATGAATACATATTCGAATCAGTTGAACCGGTGATCCAATTTGTATCACAATATCCTTCAATAAACGCAGGATATTTATTGTAGTGCAAATCAAAGTTTTGGGTATGTTATAAATATTCAAAAACTCGTTTTATGGTCATCCAATGAGATTGACCTGGATTGCTCGTGTATCGATTCAGTTTACTTATAACACAAGCTATATCTAGTCGTATACAATTCATGATGTACATTAAGCATACCAACACCCGAGAATAATCCAATTGTGATATGCTTTGGCCTTTGTTCTTTGCTAATGCAAGATTCACGTCAATTGGAGTCTTTGCAACTTTAAAGCCTAAGTGCTTGAATTTTTCAAGTACTGTCTTAATATAATGAGATTGTGACAATGCCAAACCTTGAGGAGTCTTTTGGATCTTAATCCCAGAAATAAATCTGCAACTCTCAAGTCCTTCATATCAAACGTGCTAGTTAGCATACGCTTAATCGCATTTATGTTGGCAATGTCATTACTCATTATCAGCATATCATCCACATATAGTCAAACAATGACTATGCGATTTAGAACATTTTTAATGCACACACATTCATCTATCTTAAAACCATTTGACAACATTATTTGGTCAAATTTCGCATGCCATTGTTTGGGTGCTTGTTTTAGTCCGTAGAGGGACTTAACAAGTCCACATACCTTCTTTTCTTTACTTGGAACCACAAATCCTTCAGGTTGTTCCATGTAGATTTCTTCCTCCAAATCTCCATTTAAGAAGGCTGTCTTTACGTCCATTTGATGAATTTGAAGATCATAAACTGCAGCTATAGCTACTAGCAGTCGTATGGACGTAATTCTCGTCACCGGAGAATATGTATCAAAATAGTCAAGACCTTCTCGTTGTCTATACCCTTTGACAACAAATCTTGCCTTAAATTTATTAATAGTGCCATCATCTTTCATTTTTCTTTTAAAAATCCATTTACTACCCAAAGGTTTATTTCCAGGAGGAAGATCAACCAATTCTCATGTATGGTTGTTCAATATGGATTCTATTTTACTATTGACTACCTCTTTCCAGAACGATGATTCCGAAGAAGACATAGCTTCTTTAAATGTTTGAGGCTCATTCTCCAATAAGAAAGTCACAAAATTTGGTCCAAATGAAGTAGACGTTCTTTGACGTTTACTACGTCTTGGATCCTTCTGATTAAATGTACTTTCTTTTGTTTCTTCCCGAGGTCATTTAGATCCTTCACCAATCGATTCGCATTCCTTTTTATACAGATATATATATTTTCAAAGAACTCAGCATTATCTGAACTTGCACTTGTGTCAAACACCCCCACACTTTCAAATAATTCAAGTTGGGCTTTCTTCCTTTCCATTTTTCATATGGAATGGATTGTGTTTTGCTATGGGGTACTCGATTTAGTATTGGGCTAGCCGTAAGTACGGCTTCCCCCCACAAGTTCTGTGGCAATCTAGAACTTATTAATAATGCGTTCATCATCTCCTTTAATGAACGATTCTTTCTTTTTGCAATCTCATTGGATTTGGGCGTGTAAGGGGCCGTTGTTTGATGAATAATTCCACGGATTATATCACGTTAATATTCACTATTAACAAATAAATTTGGTCCAAAAAATTAATCAATCAATTAATCTATCATTTGACCGAATCCAAATTCGAAGCCGAGCCGAGCGAGCGACGATCATTTGACCAAATTCGAAGCCGAGCCGAGCCGAGCGAGCGACGATCATTTGACCAAATCTGAAGCCGAAGCCGTAGCCGAGCCAAACCGAGCGAGCGACAACGATGACGACACGAGACTTGCCTTCTTCCTAACTCTTTAAGAGCTACATAAAGTGCATTTGTATATAAATCCACCAAAATTCTTATCCTCTACCAATGAGGGACAATGTCTCATTAAAAGGAGAGGGAAACTTAAAATTTTACTCAAAATTTCATTTTCCTTTCATTTCCCATTCACCCTCTTTTTAATCTTTCCATATTAAAATATAAAACTCAACAGAAATAGAGTTTTAGTGACATTGGAAAATGTTATACATATTACTATTGAGGGAGTTATAACATTTTCGTTAATCATATTTTTTACAAATAATTTTAAAATATTTTGAAGTATTAGCTAATGTGACTTATAATAATAGTACTTTTTATGTAATTCTTAAATATGTAATTTTATTTCAAAAAAAGGAAAAAAATTTATGCTTGAATTTTCATCGGATTTAATCAATTTAACTCTGGTACTTGAAAAAAGTTTAGACAAATTTAAACAGGGGAGGTATATGATAAATTTGTAAAATAAATTGAAAAGCTTCAATAAGGAAAAATGTAATTTAACTATTTGCGGTATGGCAATAAATAGAGAACTTAAAATTGAGTTAAAAATGGAAGATTTAGCATAGAGACAAATCGGCGAAAGATATAATAATGGAGTTAAAGAGGAGTCGTTAGCACACAGTGGCGGCATGGATTCGAATGTGGACTTTTATTGCGGATGCGCTGTCACAGCGTGTGAATTGGCAATTTCCTGGCAACAATACATAACACATTTCTCCATCAAATTGTTAACTTGCTATCTAAGTTCCATATACGGATGTTCATTCCTTCTTCCCCACTCAAACGGAAATGCTTATCTAAGCAATTACGTACTACATCAAAATAAATAAATAAATAAAAAGCAACTGGTACGTATGTATTAAAAAAAGTCTTAGTCCACACCTTGTCCTTCAAGTAAATCATTATGATCCATGTTACAAAAATATATATACATGTGAGCATTGCTTCCTTTTTTGGTAGGTTCAAAGGGAAGTTGAACGCAGCCGGCCAGAGCCAACCACACATAAGGAAATCCAAATTCAAATTTAAATCAAAATCGTATCACGCTGATACCCTTTTCTAGTTTGTGACAGCGGATTTGTCTCCACAAAGTAGTCATTTCCCATAAGGAAACTCAAACTCAACTTACTTTACACCCTTAAAGTGCACTGCCCCAAAAAGCAGGAACCCCAACCAAGTTTGACAAATAATACTAACAGTCCCAAGTCCCAACCTCAACCATTGACTCTCAGTCTCTCACAGAGAGGGAGAAGAAACTCAGATCAGGTAATCTTCCAAAACCAGCTTAAGTTTCATATAATAAGTCCCCATGGATCACGGCATGTTTTGCATTAGGACATGCTGTTTACGTCACACTCTTGGTGCAGGACGGGGGACTTTCTCCGTTCTGGCTTTGATCTATTATTATTATTTTTCTGATTGATACATTATTGTATATCACATGTACCAACCAAATATGGGATGGCTTTCTTCTCTTTCACCAACTTTTGACTTCTCTACCTTCTTATGAATAATTTAATTTGGGTGCGGGCAGGGGAGAGTTGATTCTCTATGCTTTCAAGCTGAATTAATCTGAGACTAATTACTGGGTTAATTAGTGGATCGGAATGGTAGTTATGATTCCTTCTCAAATTTCATTGACTTAAATATCAGCCTCTTTAGATAATTATTCATTACTCTGTTTGTTGCTTTGTTCCCTTCTGTATTTCAATTTTCCTTTTTGTAGCACCCTAGTAAAATGCTTACTCTTTTCAGGTCTGAGTACCGGCAATGGCTGAAGGGAACGGTTTGGATGGAAATACAGGACTTTATGGAGCCTCTTCATCATCAGGAAACCGCGCACCGCAAACTATGGCTGATACCAATGCAGGCCAGCAGGACTCTGACAAGACTAAACAATCCGAGAGCACTAATACAGTTCCCTTTTACAAGCTCTTCTCCTTTGCTGATTCCACTGATAAAGTTTTGATGATCATTGGTACAATTGCTGCTATAGGGAACGGATTGTCCTTGCCTATTATGACCATTCTTTTTGGAGAGTTGACTGACTCATTCGGACAAAACCAGAATAACAAAGATGTGCTTAGGGTAGTTTCCAGGGTAAGAAGAGACTTTCCCTTTTAACCATATGATTTCTTGAAATTTTTCCACATAGTATCACTCCTATTTCTCAAGTGTAGCTCCTCATTTGATTAAAAAAATGGCAGTGCGGTGTCCAGCCTTACCTGCATTTCTGCAATAGACTGTTTCCACGGCTCGAAGCTGCGACCTCTCGGTCACATGGCAGCAACTTTACCAGTTTACGCCAAGGCTCCCTTTCATGGCTCGTCATTTGATTTTCTTATAAACTGAGTAGTAGCCCTTCTGAAAGTGAAATCTGTTTAATTTCATGTAGGTCTCACTGAAATTTGTCTACTTAGCATTGGGATGCGGGGCAGCTGCATTTCTTCGTAAGTTCTCATTCTGATGACAGTTCTTGGGTCTGCCATACTAAGCATAGGCAATTTTGAACTATTATGATTGAGGTTTAAATTAATGACTTTTGTTCAGAGGTCACTTTTTGGATGATCTCCGGTGAAAGACAGGCTGCCCGAATAAGGAGTCTCTATCTGAAAACTATTTTGCAACAAGATATTGCTTTCTATGACATGGAAACAAATACGGGAGAGGTGGTTGGGAGGATGTCCGGTGACACTGTTCTTATACAAGATGCAATGGGCGAGAAGGTACTCATGCTGGAAAGCAACTCTACTAAGCCCTTCCTTGTAGTTCACATTCTGCATTAAAAAAATCCTTTATGAGAATAGAATTGCTCTCTATACTTGATGTTGTTTCCTTAACTTCGGCAGGTAGGGAAATTTGTACAGCTGATATCAACATTTATAGGGGGCTTTGTTATCTCATTTGCCAAAGGTTGGCTTCTTACACTTGTCATGTTATCAGTCATTCCTCTACTTGTCATATCTGGTGGAGTGATGTCCCTTGTCCTATCTAAGATGGCATCCCGTGGACAAGATGCTTATGCCATGGCAGCAACGGTGGTTGAACAGACTATTGGCTCCATTAGAACGGTATGTCATGCTCTGATGAGATTTGTATGGGAGCAAATCAATCTTTCTTTGACTTTCTTCTCAGAAAATCACTAGTAGAAGTATGACATGTGTCTTATTTCCTCCTCAGGTTGCATCATTTACGGGAGAGAAGCAAGCTGTGGCTAACTATAACAAGTCCCTAAATAAAGCTTACCAGTCAGGTGCAAATGAAGGGCTAGCAACTGGATTAGGTCTTGGGTCACTTTTTTCTATTATATACTGCAGTTACGCTTTGGCTATCTGGTTTGGCGCAAGGCTTATCTTGGAAAAAGGGTATACTGGTGGTCAAGTTTTCAATGTCATTATAGCTGTGTTAACTGCTTCCATGTGAGTCTTCCTTAGAACTGCTAAATTCCTTAAATTCTACATACACAATCCATCATGTAAATTGAAAATGGCTATCTTTTACTGGATTTTCAAAGCTTTAATTCATGCGATATGATTAAATATTTCTATGACAGGTCCCTGGGCCAGGCATCTCCCTGTATGACCGCATTTGCTGCAGGTCAAGCTGCCGCGTTCAAGATGTTTGAAACAATAAAGAGAAAGCCGGAGATAGATGCTTATGATACCAACGGAAAGATATTAGACGACATCCGTGGTGATATTGAATTGAAAGATGTGTACTTCAGTTACCCAGCCAGACCTGATGAGCAAATATTCAGTGGATTCGCACTATTCGTACCAAGTGGCACAACTGCTGCTTTGGTTGGGCAAAGTGGAAGTGGGAAGTCAACAGTCATAAGTCTGATAGAAAGATTCTATGATCCTCAAACTGGTCAAGTTTTGATTGATGGAATTAATCTCAAAGACTTCCAGCTTAAGTGGATCAGGGGAAAGATTGGTCTTGTGAGCCAAGAACCTGTGCTTTTCGCGGCAAGCATTAAGGAAAATATTGCGTATGGCAAGCACGATGCTACTGCTGAAGAAATTAAGGCTGCGGTTGAGTTAGCAAATGCCGCAAAGTTCATAGATAAACTACCACAGGTTATTTTTGGAACTTAGTCTGGTCATGTTTCTAATGTCTTTGCTGATTCTTTCAGCTTTCTTTGTCATCATCTGAGCTTATCAGGAACCAAACTAAGTTCCTGATTGTTGTTGTTACTAAAGCTCTTGATTGTTTATAAATTTTTGACGTGTAGCATTGTTTACCATTTACACGAAAACTTCTGTGTTCAGGGTCTAGACACCATGGTTGGAGAACATGGAACTCAACTTTCTGGTGGGCAAAAGCAAAGAATTGCCATTGCAAGAGCAATATTAAAAGATCCACGGATATTACTGTTAGATGAAGCAACAAGTGCACTAGACGCAGAATCTGAGAGAGTTGTACAAGAAGCATTGGATAGAATTATGATCAACAGAACAACCATCATAGTTGCGCATCGATTGAGCACAATAAGGAATGCTGACATGATTGCGGTCATTCATCGCGGAAAAGTTGTTGAAAAAGGTATCGAACCATGTCCCTTAGTTAGATACGCTATTCTCTGACCTCCAGTCCATCATCAACATTGCTTTCACTGTTATTCTGTTCAACAATGTATATTAATCCAGATTGTTATAGTACTCTGGTTAGCATGTTTAAGTGACAAATTCATGACGACTGATTTCAGACATGTCCAACCAAGAACTTTGTCATTACTATTATTTTTGCGTCTTGTCTCTAGACACTCTTATGAACCTTTTGCTTGTTTTCTTCATCTGTAAGTCTTACCTAGGGAATCTTTAAGGGATTCCTCCACTGAGAGTTTCTTTTCCATCACAAATAGTTCTTAAAAGAAAGTCTCAAGCATTCTCTTTAATGTCATTGCTCTGGACTGTTCAGGCACACATCACGAACTACTCAAGGATCCCGAGGGAGCGTACTCTCAGCTTATACGCTTGCAAGAGGTGAACAAAGAAACAGAACAATCAGGCTTAAACGGGAGGGACAGATTAGATAAATCTATGGGATCTGGTGGACAGTCAAGTCAAAGAATGTCACTCTTACGATCTGTCAGTCGTAGTTCATCTGGCATAGGAAATAGCAGCCGCCATTCGCTCTCCATCTCATATGGTTTACCTACTGGACTTAGTGTACCTGAAACAGCTAATGCAGACACAGAAACTGGTATCCAGGAAGTATCTGGAAAGCCGTCAAAGGTCCCCATTCGTCGCTTAGCCTATCTCAACAAGCCTGAGGTTCCCGTGATCATCATTGGAGCTGTGGCTGCAATTATTAATGGTACTTTACTTCCAATTTTCGGCATCTTGTTCTCTAGCGTGGTCAAAACATTTTATGAGCCACCACATCAACTAAGGAAGGACTCAAAGTTTTGGGCTCTCATGTTTGTTGTTCTTGGAGTTGTAACTTTAATTGCATTTCCTGCAAGGACATACCTTTTTAGTATAGCTGGTTGTAAGTTGATAAGAAGAATCAGATCAATGTGCTTTGAGAAGGTGGTCCACATGGAGGTAGGGTGGTTTGATGAATCTGAGCACTCCTCTGGAATGATTGGTGCTAGGCTTTCTGCTGATGCAGCCAAAGTGCGTGCGTTAGTAGGAGATTCACTTGCTCAAATGGTCCAAGATTCTGCGACAGCAATTGCAGGTTTAGCTATTGCTTTTGAAGCAAGTTGGCAGTTGGCACTTATCATCCTTGCTATGATACCTCTAATTGGTTTAAATGGGTATGTTCAGATCAAGTTCATGAAAGGATTCAGTGCAGATGCAAAGGTTTGTCTGTATCCTTGTTACAAAGCTTACTTATAGTGATAAGCGATCTAAGTTGCTTGTAGAAGTAAAGACATGGACAATCAAGTCTTAAACTTGAAAATTGTTCTCAAACATCAGTTGAATCAATAAATTAGCCAAGATAGAAAGCTTTTAATCTCTCATATAGTTAATTGATTATTATCTGCTACCATTGCCAAATTCTTTCGCTGATAATGTTACTGATCTTACTTTTCACAGATGATGTATGAGGAAGCAAGTCAAGTTGCAAATGATGCTGTTGGAGGTATAAGAACTGTTGCGTCATTTTGTGCAGAAGAGAAGGTGATGGAAATATACAGAAGAAAGTGTGAAGGCCCATTGAAGGCTGGAATAAAGCAAGGTTTAATTAGCGGGATAGGGTTTGGTGTATCATTTGCTTTGCTGTTTCTTGTATATGCAACCAGTTTTTACGCAGGAGCTCATCTTGTTCAGGATGGAAAAATCACTTTTTCAGACGTTTTCCGTGTATGTTCAATGATGAATACACCCGTTACGTTTTTCTCTTTTTCAGGATTTTAGTTAAAGTGGTTGTTATGAGGCTAAATTGGAATATCTGCAACATGGCAGGTTTTCTTTGCTCTAACGATGGCAGCTATAGGTATTTCCCAGTCAAGCTCATTGGCACCAGATTCAAGCAAGGCCAAGGATGCTGCTGCTTCCATATTTGCTATTCTAGACAGGAAATCCAAAATAGATTCAAGTGATGATTCTGGTATGACACTGGACACTGTGAAGGGAGATATTGAGCTGCAGCACGTAAGCTTTAAGTATCCAACGAGGCCAGATGTTCAAATTTTTAGAGACCTTTGCTTGACCATTCGCAGTGGAAAGGTAAATTTATAGTTGGATTTCTTCTTACATATATTAGCCCTACTGCATAATTCATTGGTTAACTTTGTTAGTTTGGTATGAGCTGAAATTTCAGACGGTTGCTTTGGTTGGGGAGAGCGGATGTGGAAAGTCAACCGTAGTATCTTTACTGCAAAGGTTTTATGATCCTGATTCAGGTCAGGTTACATTGGACGGAATAGAGATTCAGAAGTTCCAAGTAAAATGGTTGAGGCAGCAAATGGGACTTGTAAGCCAAGAACCAGTGTTGTTCAACGACACAATCCGAGCCAATATTGCATATGGAAAGGAAGGAAATGCAACTGAAGCAGAAATTATAGCAGCAGCAGAATTAGCGAACGCCCACAAGTTCATCAGTGGTTTGCAACAGGTTGGTTTGAACAGACATCTTTGCTACCTTTGATATTTTCATTGATGATAATTCCTTGTTATCCATCGTTAGGCGAGCTTATAATAATTACATTTGAAACTATATGAATTATAGGGATATGATACGACAGTGGGAGAGCGAGGAACTCAGCTGTCAGGTGGGCAAAAGCAACGAGTAGCAATAGCGAGAGCCATAGTGAAAAATCCGAAAATCCTACTATTAGATGAGGCAACGAGCGCATTGGATGCAGAATCAGAGAGATTAGTTCAAGATGCACTTGATCGAGTGATGGTAAATCGTACAACCGTGGTAGTAGCTCATAGATTATCAACCATTAAAGGAGCAGATGTAATTGCTGTGGTAAAAAATGGAGTGATAGTGGAGAAAGGGAAGCATGAGACTCTTATCAACATCAAAGATGGTTTTTATGCCTCTTTGGTGGCCCTCCACACGCGTGCTTCTTAGTTCTACTTCTTTTTTTCATTAAGTAAATTGTATTCATTTTTAATCTTTTTGATATTTGCTGAAGAAGAGTTTCTTTAATAGTGTACTGCAAGTCATATAAAGCATAGTATAGTACTAGCATTCTTCAATTACCAAATGAGAGAAGCAAGTAACCTTGCCTCCCCAACTTGACTTATGTGTTCTGGCTTTTAACTTCCCACATCTTTTTCTCATTATGTTTACTGGTTTTGCTGCACGCGCATTACACGTGGTATGGCATCAATGATGAATCAGATTTATAGATCCCTCCCAATTTTGGAGGATATATAGTTTGTCGGCAACATCGCTTTGATCGTTGAAATTCTTCACTTCAACTGTAGCTCAAAAATGATTTGACTGAATTAACTCTATATTATCTTTATTGTTCACATATACCATCCAATTCAATGTCACGCCGGAGGGAATATATAAAAAATAGTCAAATTAACAATCGGTAATTAAAAAATCGTCACTATTTTAAAAGTAATCAAAATTTAATAATTTTTATTATGTAAAGATAAAATATTTATTCGCAAGAGCTCCATAATCCCACATGTTATGCCAAAACTTTCCGTTTGTTGAAGTTCTAACCTAATATGCTGGAAGTTTATACACAGGAACTCCATAATCCAGCATATTATGCTATAACTTTTCGTATTTCAGCAAAACAGTGGCTATTTTTTAATGACCTTGCAAACGTTGGATGTTTTTCAATTACCTATCCTAAAAGGAATTTTTATATTCCTCTACTATATAGTAAACTATATTACCCTCCATGCTTAACTTTTAATATAATTACCTTCTACATACCTATTACCATTTATATACCATTTTAGGATTTTAGTGGTATTAATTAGTCTGCTAATTTTATTCAACCGTATATTCCCACTCCTCCAAGTTTCTCTCTCCAAATCCCCACGATTTCCTCTTCTAAAACCAGCGAAAATCTGTAACTCCTCCACCATTGACAACCATTAAAAAGCTTTGAAGCTTTGAATTCAAATTTGGGTTTTAAAAAATATTTGTTTGTTTGGATTGAATGTTGTTGCAAAGAATTGAGCATTATCTCTACGTCTCTCTCTATCTCTGAATCCCAAATTTCAGGAATATAAAACAAAGGAAAAGAGAGCAGCAATTCCAACATTGACAGTCATTAAAAAGCTTTAAAGCTTTAAATTCGAATTTGGATTTTCAAAAATCATTATTTGTTTGGATTGGGTGTTGTTGCAAATAATTTGTAATATAGTTTGAAGTTTATATCTCAATTTTGAGGGGTTTTGGTGAAGATTAAACTTGGTTTTGGTTGAATTTTAGATTGAAACTTGAAGAAGAAGAAGAAGAAGAAGAAGAAGAAGACAACATGACTTACATTATATTGCAAAAATTGTAGAAAAATATATTTTGTTGTTTATTTATTTTTCTTTTATTTATTTTACTATTGTATGAAAGTTGAACAATATTTGTATAAAAATTATATTTAAGTGGTATTATATTGTAGTTGTATATAAGTTTGTATGTAAGTTTTATGTTATTGTAGTTGTATTTAAATGGGTGAAAATAATGTGTGAAAGTTGTAAAAAATTGTAGATAAGCTGTGTTCCTCTATAACGGGAGATGTTGGTATATCAAGTAACTTTAGTGTTTCAGACGAACCTGCCTGAAAATAAAGATAAATTTTGTTATGAACAGTTTGTAGAAATTTTGTAGATAATTTGTAGAAATATTGAAATTATGTATTTGTTACAACCCATGTTTTTGTACCTGAAAGTACGTCGTGAGTCAATTGATGTAAGCTCAAAAAGGATAAAATCCTTCTACAAGGACAAGAAATGTTTGCCGAAGTGTTAAGCAAGTTAAGATGAATATGAGACTTTTTAATCATGATTTAAATGAGTTTAAAGTCATGATATGACTATATATGATGATTGTATATGAAGTATAAAGTTTGAGAAAAATCGGATTTAACTTGCGAAAGAGCTGACTAAGGATTTGCCTTGTAATGGAGCTTTTTGAGAAATAAACTTTGTGAGCTATATATGGTATTTTGAAGGTCTTGGAATGTAGTTTCCAATGCTCTTAACCGTTTGCCCATACGACACCCAGATAAAAAGTTATAAGCGTTGGAACACGAGCCAATTATAGGGTGCCAAGTGGTACCTTTTGACTTTTCAACAAAATGGAGATTTACCTCCTTTATCTCGACTCTTTCTGCATATTTCCAGAGAGCACGATCAAATAAGACCCCTAAAATCACCCTTAAGCTATCTACAAGGGTTTCAAACAATACTAACATCCGGGGCACGAAATCAAGAAGCAATAACACTAGAACGATCCCCACAGCGTAAGTATTGCTATATTGCATCTCTTTTTCTTTATAGTTTGAGTTTTGAAAGGTATTTAATAGTTAAGGAAATTCTTAATTTCTGGTTTTAGCTCTTAAATATCAAGGAAGGTTGATTAATTTATTTCATAATAGTTAGAACTCACGGGACAGTGATCGGAAGCTGTAAGTTTTGAGTTATTTTATTTGTAATGGACTGATTTGTGAGTTGTTTCGTGTAGCTTTTGTGTTGTATATTTTGCTGCTATTTAATAAAGTTTTTGGAGGATAAATTGTGTGGAGAAACACCATATAATGGTGAAATAATGGATTAGTCATTGTTTATAATATTTTCGGGGTGTTGGACACTACTATAGTCGTCGTTTTTGGTATGAATTGATTGGGGTATGTTGGGCTGTTGTAAGCTAAATATAACATGGATTTTGACTTGCATCTACTGTATAAGGTGATTAGATTGTGTTCCTACAGGTGCTTAAGGTTATACTGACATCGGTTGAGTTAAATGGATGAACTAGACATGAACTAGTGAATAAAGTTGCTAATTAAGAATAATTGGAGTTGTGGATCATATTCTTTGTTATGGATATATGGTATGAGGATGAAATTATTGATGAATAATTTCATTATCATGTTAATGATACTATTAAGTTAAAGTAAAAAGTCTATAAGGGATGATATGGGATATACAAATTCCCATTGGAGCTTGTCGCTCGTCGTAAAATAGTTATGACTTGTTGTTATTTTATGATGTCTTGTTATTGATAATTATGTATTGATGGATTTCTCTGGTAATTGTTGTTGGTATATGGTATTGGAGGAGGCTCTTGTTACAGGGGAGATGCTGCTCGAATTTATATAAATGAGCTACAAGTATGTTGCAGACTTAGCCTTTATTCAAGATTGATTTTGAATCTCCTTATGCAATGGTAGATTGAATTGAGTTGTTTGAAGAGTTGTTTGGGAGGTATTAATGACTCAACGTTATTAAGTTATGTTAAGGCACTTCCCTCTTCTTTTGGCATGATCTAAAGTGAAATGAATACGCTATTTCATAACGGATCTACTCCAAGAAACTAAGGTTGCCCATGTTGTTCTTTCCTTATAAAGTTATTTTAAGCAAGTATGTATGATTCTTAAATCCTATAGAAGCTCATATAGATGGTATGCTGTCCATAATGTTAATCGAAGGTGCAACGACCTTAAGTTACTCCAAAAGGTTTAGAAAGTGATTCCATGAGTCTAGTATGCATTATATATAGTATCTATTTTACTCTACCAAGCCGTGCTATAGTAGGACGGATACGACACCTATTCTACAAACATTGATCAGTTGGATTTACTGAGCTCCATGTGGCCGGGTACGATTCTACCGATCCTTATGATGGCCGGGTACGTTTTTACCGAGTCTTCTTTGAGGCCGGGTATGATATGATGATGCTTATGATGCCTACAGAGGTGTATGTTTTTAAAAGTTTATGTATATATATGTATTATGCATTTCATGTCAGTAGCCCCTAGAGGCACGCAGATGTTACAGGTTTGTATCTCCTCCATCTCTCTTTATTAAACTGTTCTTGTTTATGCTTTTCTGCCTTACATACTCGGTACTTTATTTGTACTGACGTCCCTTTTGCCTGGGGATGCTATGTTTCATGCCCGCAGGTCCCAATTGATAGGTTGACATTCCTCCTAGTAGGCTATCAGCTCAGTAGAGGTGTTGGTGCACTACACTAGCTCCGGAGTTGCCTATTTGGTCAGTATGCTTTGGATATGTATTGATTGATATGGCGAGTTCCTGTCCCAACCTTTATGATTTTATGTACTCTTAGAGGCTTGTAGACAGATGTAAGATTTATGGATACATGTATGGCCTTGTTGGCCTATGTGTTGAGTTTACACATGGTCAAGTCGGCCTTATAGGCCCGTATGTCACATGTATAAGTTTTTATATCATGTTCGGTTGTTATATGTTGAGTATTCCCTTATGTTTTATTCTTGTTATCTCGTGAAGGGTTTCGGGCTCATTTACTCAAGATAGTATAATAAGAAAGATATCTTATGTTTGTACTTGGTTGAGTAAGACACTGGATGCCCGTCGTGGCCCTTCGGTTTGGGTCATGACAGAAGTGGTATCATAGCAATTCTGTCCTAGGGAGTCTACAAGCCGTGTCTAGTAGAGTCTTGTTTATGGGTGTGTTGTGCACCACATTTATAAGCAGGAGGCTACAGGGTATTTAGGACTGTCACTCTTTCTTCTTACTCTAGATCGTGTTATATAGCTCAATTGTAATAATTCAAACTTCTAAATTCTATTGTGTTCATAATAAAGTGATACCTACATCCAGAAAGACAGTTGGTAAGAGATTAAATTTTAATGCGAAAGAGTTGAGTAAGAGGAACTCCATTTTGCATCATGCTTATGATGACTAACTATGAGGTTTTCAACAGATCATATGTGTACTAAGATGTGTAAGCTTCTTGATAAGGAACTCTAAGGCAAGAATATCTATCTACTCGTATGGTAGAAAGGAATAAGTGAATCGAAAAGTAGACACAAGTTTCTGCAAGTAAGACAAGCAAGATGACGAAGGATACGAGGTACCTAGTTAATGAAGATTATCAGTATTTACTATTTAGGTAGAGAAATGTAAGTATTGGTGTTACCTTCAATATTAACGGTGATATATACAATTGACCACACCCATCTCAGTTGTGCCCTATGGGAGATAACAAATATAGTTTAAGAGAAGAATGTGATATCAAGATTCAGTTCGGGTTAGAGTAACCCAAAATTATGGATGGATTGTTATCATTAACTAATGTTTCCAAATGATAGTGCAAATGTGGTAATATATCTTCTTGTGAGATACCCAGATGGTGAACTCTAGAATTGTACAGTCAGATACGAGTACTAGAACATTTAGAAATTTCAGAAGATAGGTGTGAGCACGTGATTTTTGCCCTACGAGAAATTACTCCAAAAATTCAAAAAAAAAAAGAAGAAAGTTTGTGTTTGTTTGCAATTTCTGCGGATTTCGTGTTATTTTTCTATTATTTGTTTGTATCTGTATGTGCATTTTACTTGTTTAAATTAGTTAAAAACACAAAAATGTTGCATTTAGGACCCAATTTTACAATTAGGAATTAATTAGTATTTTGATGATTTAAGATTTTTGTTTTAATTAATTAAGAGATGAAAAAAAAAGAGAAATGGGAACCCAAAATCGGACCAGCCCACCCCAGTCCAGGCCCAAATCGCCCTATCCCAGGCCCAATTGCCCGGTCCAAAGACCTTCCGTCTAGCTCAATTGAAACGACGTAGTATAACGGTGAAACTACATCATTTCGAGGACAATCCATTTCAGTCGTTCAATCCACGTACATCCAACGGCCCTCGTCTCATCTCCCCAACCCATCTCACCCGACCCGTGCCCATCTGAGACCGACCCAATCTCCACTTAACCAAACGACACCGTTTTACCTTGATGAAAAGATCCTGGCCATCGATCTCACTTCATCCAACGGCCAGGATTGAATCCCCAACCCCATATATAAGTAGCCAAACGCACCCCACACCCCCCAAGCCAAACCCCCTTCGTCTCTCCAACCTCGTCTCTGAAGAGACGAAGAACCCTAGCGCCGCCCTCCTTCCCCTTCGCCGTAAACCCGGCGGCAACGATGCCGATGACCACCATTTAACACTCTAGGACCACTCAACCACCCTGAATCCAAATCCACAAACCATTAACCCCGAATCTTCCCCGAACATCTTGAATCTTAATTTGAAGATTCGAGCAGAAACCTAATCTATACCAGCCGGCCCCAAATTCGTACCAGTTACTCCCCTGACCTCCCCCGTAACCAAACCGAGCTTGGTTTGGTTCGAATCTAATCGGAAAGCTCCAAGCCTCAAATCAACCGTATGCACCCTAGAACACAACGCCGTGGGGGTCTGTCCCAATTAATGAAGGGTTGGGGTCTAATAGACTTTAATCGAGGTGTTCTCAGTTGAGAACACTCCGATTAAAGTCCGTTCGACTTCAAAAAGGGTTCGAGTCAAGCCTGGGTCTTTTTCGTTCCTAAGCTTCCAAGATAAGTTCCTCTCTTTCTTCTTTCTTGTTTGTGTTCTATTTGTGTTTGCTCGTATGTTTAGTTAAATTGTTTGATTTTCCTTTTATGTTCTCTTCAATTCTGTCCATCTTCATAAGGCCTTTTTTTCAGTCATTTTTCTTCTGATTATTTGTTACTGGTACCTATAGCGAGTTGTGTGTCCAACCGGTTTAAAATCGTCAAAGTAGTTAGTTCATGTTTGATCTCCTGTTCTGCCCAAGAATTGCGAATCACTGATTTGTTGTCGATTATTTGTTATCGATTATATGTAATTGATTCAAATAAATATCGTCGATTAGTTTTATGGGTCTGTTTGTTAAGAACAATGGGACAGTGATAATGTCTAATACTGATTAGTTCCACCTGAACCACTGTTTAAATTAGAGTTTGTCTATGAGTGAACTTAGGACTCTGAATTGGTTATAGCTGGATTAGATTTAGTTACAATTCAAACAAAATGCCAGAGCTTAGTGGACTGCCACCCTGAGTTGAGCCATTAGGGCAACCCATAATGAAGACCACCCTGGAAATAGTGGAACCTGCTGTTACAGCAGGACACTCACTATTGTCTGAGCTCCAGGAATTTAAAATTAGAAACTAAATTGGTTGGGGCTGTTAATCCTAATGAACACTCAGAAATTAACTTTAGTTAAAGGTTTAAAAGTGCAATGCACATGGAATGGGCTGGTGGAACCTGCTGGACAGCAGGGTGTTCCACTAGTCTCTAATGCCAGGAGTTTATTTAATAGATAAAACCATAATTAGACAATTTAAAGTGGAAAAACAGAGGAATAATATGGGGCTGGTCAGTTAAAACATTTTTAAAATAGGCTGAAGGGTGTTAGTTGGTTATATAAGAATAGATGCTGGTAGTAGAAAAGGGGGGGATATACACACTGGAAGGGAGGACAGCCTAGACATTCTGATATACATTCTAGAGAGAGAGATTTTTGGAGAGAGATCTGCTGGAATACACGTATGCCATAGAATGCTGATATACATTCTAAAAAACAGAATACATACACTGGGATTCATTCATAGATAGAGAGAGCTTAAGAAGAGGAAAAAATTACTCCACTGGCTTTGGATTTCATTTTGTATTCTTTTTCGGTTCATAGGTTGGGTTGAACCTCTATAAGCCTTCTTCTTCTTTAAAGACCAGAACAGTAGTTGTTTCAGGCTAGCAATCTTGCCTCCTATGACACTGTTACATTGTGTCAAAGATCAGAAACAGTTTGAGCCTTTCTTTGTTTCTATTTCTTACTTGAGTGTTCAATTAACTGAAGGTTCCTGTGGGTTTATCTGAATTTGGTCTTTGCTGTTTGGTCTACTGGAAATTGCTGTGGACCTATTCTTAAGTTCCCTGTTGGTTTGGATTATCCCTGGAATTCCAATTAGCTACTGCTGCTGTTGTGTTGCTGTTGCTAACCACTTCCTTTTTCTATTTTCATATTCCAGGTATATTCCCATGTTCAAGTAATGTTGAAGTTGTGTTCACATGTAGAAGATCACTTTTGAAGTTCATGTAATAAAAATGCATATTTGGGCTTGGACTCTTAACGCTACTGTTAAGCTAGAAAAAATTAGTTTTTTTTTTCCTTACTGTCATTAGTTGATTCATTTGAGATATACTTCAATTGTGTTAATGAAATTGTGGACTGTAATTAGGATTGGATTTGGAATGGTATGATTATTAATTCGTATGGATTTGTTAATTAGCCTAGGGCAAAGTGTATTCAGTAGTTAATTGAACTATTAGTTTTGGTGATAGCATTAACGTAAAAATCGACTCGTGTGAAGATGAACATTCGAATAAATGTGATCATATCAAAAAGTGAAAATTCGCTTTGGATTGCATGCTGTAGCTGAGTTTTTGTTTCATTGATCATCACAAATGTTGCACAAGCGGGTACCTTAGGGTAAGCATATGGATATTTGAAGTAATAAAGTGTTCTGTTAATTGAATCTGTTATTAACTGAGTTTGAATTCAAATTTCCATGACTGTAATGTTAAGCTAGGATTATTTGCTTCTATAATTAAACCTATTGGCATGCAGCATGCCATGGGCCTGAACCCTTTATCACAGGCCCAAAATGCCTCACTCTTGGTATTCATAATGTGGGCTGTTTTTACTTATTCGGCTAATGGGCCTAATTAAGCGAAATTGGATTAGGAGATGTTGGACCTCTTAAGCTCTTTAGTTGATTAATGTTTCCTCTTTATTATTAGAGACGAATTAAGTAGACAATTGTAGTTGCTTTTAGGCAGGCCTTAAAACAAAAAATGAGACGAGCCTCGCCATAAGAAATACAAAATGCGGGGCCCTCAATAAATTGTTATACAAAAATACCTAGAAATTCGGGCGGACCATTTAGCGAATTTCATGGTCTTCCCTAAATATAATAAATGCATAGTTGCGTTAGGCACGTATTTTAATAATATTACCTTCTTAAATATGGGTGCACATTTATGTGACCCAAATCCAAGTCTCAACAAAGTCGAAATGTGTTAAAAGCCACGGGCGTACTGGTACGGCGTGGTTTGAAATACATTTTCACAACACTATAATACTTGTAAAAAATAAAATAAAAACGGTTATTAACAAAGGCATATAAAAATAGAACATGTATTGAAATCAGATAAAATCAAATACAACAGTTAAGCGACCGTGCTAGAACCACGAAATCCGGAAATGCCTAACACCTTCTTCCGGGTTAACAGAATTCCTTATCCGGATTTCTGGTTCGCGGACTGTTAACAGAGTCAACAATTTCCTCGATTCAGGATTCAACCGGTGACTTGGGACACCATTAATCTCCCAAGTGGTGACTCTGATTTTTAATAAATAATTCCGTTTCGATTGTCCTTTAATTGAAAAAACTCCTTCACGCCCTCGCGGGTGTAGCGTAAAAAAGAGGTGTGACAATAGGTAGTGGGATCCTAGAAGGGAAAAATATTTCCCTTAGTATGGCTCCAGCCCGAGTGAAAAAAAAAAGGGAAGAATGTTAGGCATTCTGAAGAGCCAGTGAGATAAAGCAAGGGGAGCTAAAAGAGAAAGAACTTTTTTGTTGAAGTTTTCAGAATAAAGTGAAAGACAAAAAAATATTATTCGGAGAATAAGAAGAGAGTAAATGAAACATAATGAGTAAGATGTAATATTTGTGTGATAATAGTAAATCAAAATATGACACGATGACAGAGTCTATAGTCAAGTGAAGGAAAATACAAGAGGTGACAGGCCTTGAGGGAATAAAAGAGTATAAGCCATAAAGTATCCTTATTTCGAGAAATGAGTTGGTGACTTCAACGTGATTACCAAGAGGAAAGGTTAGACCCCAGAGTAGTAGAAATTAGTATGGGCTGGTGAACAAGATAAACTGAACATGAATTAGGGGTTGAAAGATTTTATAATAGTTGGTATCATGGGAATTTCAGAGGTAACATTCCGACAATAGTAGAATGGACAACAAAAGAATAACCTTTAAGGTTCATTTAGGAAGATGCTTCTCTAAAGCAAGCAAGTGGAGCAGAGTTAAGCTTAAGGAACTAAGTGTGCCAGTTAAACTAAGTGTCACCCTTGTGCGTAATAAATTTGATTATCCCCGGTATAGAGGGGTTACCGCAAGGCGAGTAAGATGTTAGTAAAGATGTTAAAAAATGGCAAGATGAAGAGTTAACTATGGAATAGTAAAGGAGGAATGCGGTTAAAGGGCGAAAGGAATGAGATAACATCTATTCAGATCCTATAGATATGATATGACTCCAGAACATTATGCAAGCATGACGCCGGAGAGAAGCGGTAAGGGTTGGGCACCCGATGATATTGATAAATAAGAGCAAATAAACACTTGATACATAAGGAGCCAATATGAGAGGTAACTTAAGAGAAAGTAATTAACTAAAGAGAGATTACACGGAATATAGATATGAGAATGGACCAACGAGTGGTTTGTAGTTGATTCAGGAAGAGCCAAGTTATGGCTATACACGAGGTTATAAGCAAATCAGCAGATCATGCAAGATAAACGTAGTGAATCCTAATCTAGTAAATTTAGTCTCGCAGATATGATGTCGTAACCTTAAGAAATATTCAGCTAGGAGTTGGGTTACTAAAGGTACCGTATAAGTGTTACGGAAATAATGGAGAGTGCCACTAAGGAGACAATCAAAATCTGAGTTTAGAAGTAACCCTACGAGCACACGGGCATGAAGGTTTGTAACTAAGGATGTTTGTAGGCGAGTAAGAACATCGAAAATTCCTTTGGGTATACAGTATAAAAAGATCGTAACTTTACAAGATCCAGAAGATCTCCTTAAGTACGACAAAGAAAGACTAGCTGAGGAACTAAGGAAGAAGGCTTCAACTTAAGTATAACGATATAAAGAAGAAATAGTCTTGTAACAACAGTCTCACTACAATATGGTATACACTCCATAAGAAAGTGGAGCCTATAGTGGCTAATGAATGAAAAAAAATAATCAAAGGTGATGTTTGAGATCATATGAGTTATAGGAAATTCAAGTATTAGTGGGCAATAAAATAAGCCAAGTATTCATGCAACAAGTGGCATAACGACCAAGAAAAGTGATTGCTTACATTTAAAAAATGCTGAGAAGGCACGAAAGGAATCATTCAATCAATGATCCAGAGTTAATTACGTTGTGAATGCACTTAAGACTTCAGAGTTATATCCATGCAACATATATGTTGATATTCATACAGCTATAAGAGACTCTAGTATAAGAATTAAGTCCGCGTCACCTATAAAGGCTTGAATTGTTAGAAGATTATATTATGGATGCTACATAGAGTCCATGAAAGGCTAATGTAATAGCTAATACCCTAAGTTAAAAATTGGAAGATAGCCTAAGCTTAATTAAAGGCTGATAAGGAAGAAGAAGCTCGGAAGTTACATCACGAGTCCGATTGTTAGACCTAGATGATTATAGAAATTGTGACTCCAACCACAGCATGAGCACTTTTAATAGCAGAGGTATAAGAGATATAGTACAACACTCATATTCTATAAAAGCTCTACGATAAAGCAATTAGAAGAGTACCAGCCTCATAAGACGTTAATATGAAGCTCCCACTAAATTATGTATGCACCAAGGTTGCAAGTATTATAATAGATCTTTAAGGTATGGATGTGAATTCCACCAATGTATAAGGGAGGTTATGAAATCGATAGAAGATACGGTGTGAGATTTAAAGTTAAGTATGGTAAAATGTGAGTAAGAAGGTGACAATAATAGGCAAGGTCTCAGGATTAAACCTGTCAAAACAAGAGAGTTGATGCTTTCCATGAGCTATAAAAAGCTCGGTACACTCTGAATGAACTCAGAGGAGTCTAAGAACATGAGCAATTAGAAGAGATAGAATACTGCCCTGGTAGTAGAATAAGGGTGTAATTGTGATTGTTAAGAGAATGCCGTTTGGTCCTTCGATTGAGTAATGATTTAAAGAAAAAGGATTTCATGGATGGAACGGTATTAGAATGCCCCCGTAATATGAATACGTTGGGATGTTATGAAAATGCAGTTATTGAACTATAGTATCGTCCTTATGTGCATCAAGAAAATCACTTCAGATGTTCCCTGATGAGACGCAAGCCTTAGTGACAATGTATTACATCCGAGGCGATGGTTGGATTTAGTGAAAGACTACGATATTTATATTTTAAATCATCCAGGGAAGACGAATGTAGTAGTCAACTCCCTCAGTGATAGATCAATGGGTAGCCTATCATATTTGCAGCCAAAGAAGAGTAAGATTGCTTGTGAGATTCATAAGTTAGCTAATATGGGAATTTGGTTACTATATTCAGGTGGTACCAGAGTTACTACTCAGGATATGACAACCTCTTCTTTAGTAACTGAAATGAAGGAATGCCAGTATGAAGATCATGTGCTAGATCATTAAAGAGATATAACCCCCCAAAAGGAAAAGATATTATTTGAGATTACAGAAGATGGAGTCCTCAGATATCGAGGTCGATTATATTTTCCTAATGTGGCAGGGTTGCGCGGGCAGGTTATGGGACAAGCAATGAGAAAGTAACCTAGAGTTGTGTAGCACACCTCGGTAATAATACCAAGGCTATAAAATGAATTATAGCAATAGTTGTACATTCAGCAAAATACCAAGCGAAGAGCTTAAGTATACCTATATATGCCCAGAGGGATGCCTTATCATAGTTCTCTATATATATTCACAAAGTGAAGCCAGGAGATTGGCAAATAAAATGGAGTAAAATGAGAAAAGATTCGCTCATAAAAGGACATAGTCATATAGGATACATCATAAAAGGTAGTCAAAGTCACGAGATCGGAAGAACTCTGTCCATAATTCGCGAGGTGAGAATAGGACTAAAGGTGGGAATGCCTTGGTTTTTAAATTTATTCACAGAACAATTACCTAGATGACAAAGGACAATATTAAAGTATTCATAAGAGCCATATGGTATGAGAATGAGAAGCGCATCAGTCAACATTCGAGGAAGAATATTCCAAAGGGTGGAATAATGTTACAACTCATGTTTTGTACCTGAAAGTACGTCGTGAGTCAATTGATGTAAGCTCAAAAAGGATAAAATCCTTCTACAAGGACAAGAAAGGTTTGCCGAAGTGTTAAGCAAGTTAAGATGAATATGAGAATTTTTAATCATGATTTAAATGAGTTTAAAGCCATGATATGACTATATATAATGTTTGTATATGAAGTATAAAGTTTGAGAAAAATCAGATTTAAGTTGCGGAAAAACTGACTAAGGATTTGCCTTGTAATGGAGCTTTTTGTGAAATAAACTTTATGAGCTATATATGGTATTTTTGGGGCATATTATATATCAAATTGAAGGTTTTGGAATGTAGTTTCCAACGCTCTTAACTGTTTGCCCATACGGCGCCCGGATAAAAAGTTATAAGCGTTGGAAGACGAGCCAATTATAGGGTGCCAAGTGGTACCTTTTGACTTTTCAACAAAATGGAGATTTATCTCCTTTATCTCTGTCTCTTTCTGCATATTTCGAGAGAGCACGATCAAATAAGACCCCTAACATCACCCTTAAGCTCTCTACAAGGATTTCAAACAATACTAACATCCGGGGCACGAAATCAAGAAGCAATAACACTAGAACGATCCCTACAGCGAAAATATTGCAATATTGCCTCTCTTTTTCTTTATAGTTTGAGTTTTGGAAGGTATTTAATAGTTAAGAAAATTTTTAATTTCTGGTTTTATCTCTTAAATATCGAGGAAGTTTTATTAATTGATTTCATAATATTTAAAACTCACGGGACGGTGATCGGAAGCCGTGAGTTTTGAGTTATTTGATTTGTAATTGACTGTTTTGTGAGCGAATTCGTGTAGCTTTTGTGTTGTATATTTTGCTGCTATTTAATGAAGTTTTTGGAGGATAAATGGTCTGGATAAATGCCACATAATGGTAAAATAATGGATTAGTCATTGTTTATAATATTTTCTGGGGTGTTGGACACTACTATAGTTGTCGTTTTTGGTATGAATTGATTGGGGTGTGTTGGGCTGTTGTAAGCTAAATATAACATGGATTTCAACTTGCATCTATTGTAGGAGGTAATTATATTGTGTTCCTACAGGTGCTTAAGGTTATACTGACATTGGTTGAGTTAAGTGGATGAGCTAGACATGAACTAGTGAATAAAGTTGCTAATTAAGAATAATTGGAGTTGTGGATCATTTTATTTGTTATGGATATATGGTATAAGGATGAAATTATTGATGAATGACTTCATTATCATATTAATGATACTATTAAGTTAAAGTAAAAAGTCTATAAGGGATGATATGGGATATACAAATTTCAATTGGAGCTTGTCGCTCGTCGTAAAATAGTTATGACTTGTTGTTGTTTTATGATATCTTGTTATTGATAATTATATATTGTTGGATTTCTCTGTTAATTGTTGTTGGTATATGGTATTGGAGGAGGCTCTTGCTACAGGGGAGATGCTGCCCAAATTTATATAAATGAGCTACAAGTATGTGGCAGACTTAGCCTTTATTCAATATTGATTTTGAATCTTCTTATGCAATGGTAGATTGAATTGAGTTGTTTGAAAAGTTGCTTGGGAGGTATTAAGGACTCAACGTTGTTAAGATTTGTTAAGGCACTTCCCTCTTTTTTTGGAATGATCTAAAGTGAAATGAATATACTATTTCATAATGGATCTACTCCTAGAAACTAAGGTTTCCCATGTCGTTCTTTCCTTATAAAGTTATTTTAAGAAAGTATGTATGATCCTTAAATCCTATAGAAGCTCATATTGATGGTATACTGTCCATAATGTTAATCAAAGGTGCAACGACCTTAAGTCACTCCAAAAGGTTTAGAAAGTGATTCCATGAGTCTAGCATGCATTATATATAGTATCTATTTTACTCTACCGAGCCGATATAGTAGGTCGAGTACGACACCTATTGTGCAACCACTGATCAGTTGGATTTATCGAGCTCTACGTGGTCGGGTGCGATTCTACCGAGCCTTTTGATGGCCGAGTACATTTTTACCAAGTCCTCTTTGAGGCCGGGTACAATATGATGATGTTGATGATGCCTACAGAGGCATATGTTTTTAAAAGTTTATGTATATATACGTATTATGATTTCATATCAGCAGCCCCTAGAGGCACACAAATGTTACAGGTTTGTATCTCCCCCATCTCTCTTTATATTACTGTTCTTGTTTATGCTTTTCTGCTTTACATACTCGGTACTTTATTTTTGTACTGATGTCCCTTTTTCCTGGGGACTCTGCGTTTCATACCCGCATGTCCCAATTGATAGGTTGACATTTCTCCTAGTAGGCTATCAGCTCAGCAGAGGTGTTGGTGCACTCCACTAGCTCCGAAGTTGCCTATTTGGTCAGTACGCTTTGGATATGTATTGATTGATATGGCGAGTCCCTGTCCCAACCTTTGTGATTTTATATAATCTTAGAGCCTTGTAGACAGATGTAAGGTTTATGGATACATGTATGGCCTTGTTGGCCTATGTGTTGAGTTTACACATGGTCAAGTCGGCCTTATAGGACCTTATGTCACATGTATAAGTTTTTATATCACGTTGGGTCGTCATATATTGAGTATTCCCTTATATTTTATTCTTGTTATCTCATGACGGGTTTCAAGCTCATTTACTCAAGATAGTATAATAAGAAAGATATGTTATGTTGGTACTTGGTTGAGTAAGGCACCGGGTGTCCGTCGCGGCTCTTCGATTTGGGTCGTGACAGTATTTCATATTAATTTTTCAAATGATATGGAGTTTTATTGTAGAATAAATGTAGAATTTTTTTTAGATATTATGAAATATATGTATATATATATATATATATATATATATATATATATATTCTTTGTAGATAAAATATAGATAAAGTGTAGGACATTGATATACAATCAGAATTTAATAGAATTTGTGTGTGCAGCAATAAATTTCAATGTTTACGTAACTCAAAACATTTCTTTTTGTCTCGAATGTCATAAAATAATTTGTTGGTGCTCTAGTGGTGAGCTTTGATTAGAAGAGATGATGAGAGGAAAATGGTGGTAAAAGAAATTAAAATTGATAATAAGGTTACACTTTGGGATTTAAAATTTTTTATTAAAGAAAGAAAAAACTGATTGGAATTTGAAAATACACTTGAACGAGTGACATACAATGTATTCCTTACCATTGATGTTGGTCTCTTGCTGTGGTATTATTTCAATTCAAAATAATTATTGATTTCATAGAATATCCATAAAATTTAGGTAAGCAACTGAAAAAATTGGACTAGTATATGAAGAAAATATGTATTATGCTAGAGAAGAAGTAAGAAATGGGTTACGACTGTCATTAAACCACTTAAATACAATATAATACCACTTAACTATAATTTTTATATAATATTGTTCAATTTCATACAATAGTTAAATGAATAATAGAAAAATAAATAAACAACAATCTACAATTTTTTTATAATTTTTGCAATATAATGTATGACATGTCTTGTTCTTCGAGTTTCAATATGAAATTCAGCTAAAACCAAGTCTAATCTTTACCAAAACCCCTCAAAATTGAGATATAAACTCCAAACCATATTCCCAATTATTTTCAACAACACCCAATCAAACAAATAATGATTTTTGAAAATCCAAATTCGAATTCAAAGCTTCAAAGCTTTTTAATGGCTGTCAATGGTGAAATTGCTGCTCCCTTTTCCTTTGCTTTATATTACTGAAATTTGGGATTGAGAGATAGAGAGAGATGTAGAGAGAATTCTCAATCTTTTGCAACAACATATGAAAATTCCGTTTCTCTATAAAAACAAATTTCAATCAAACAACGCATGAACATTCCAATCCAAACAAACAACGTATGAAAATATACAGAGAAAGGAAATATTAATGTGTGATTTGCGTTGTAGAAGATTTGGAAGAATATTTAATTTCCCAATTTTAGCGCGCCTAAATAAGGAAACCTACAGCTACAATGATTCCTTATTTAATGAGTTGTCTATATTTTGTAGAAATACTATTAGCATGGCAGGTAATATGAAAACTATGAACATATTTGGTAATATAGTTTCCTATATAGTATAGGAACGAAAATTTCTCATCCTAAATCTGGCTTGCCCATGATATTTTCACGATCCTGGAGC